>MU731104.1:0-17190 GCA_026770625.1 Nicotiana glauca
TTGGATCATCAAGTTTCTTTTCTTCTATTTATTTTGCTCATTGTGATGAACTTGAATCTAATGGTGATGAACAATGCATGAGTAGCTAAAATCCTTTGTTCTAGAGTTATGGGTAAAACATGAATGCTTGTGTTTGAAGTTTAATTTGACAAAGTTGATTTATCATATTGGGTTATTTATTTAATTCTGTTATTAATTATTTTGCTGAGTAGCTAACAGTAAAGCACTATCTACGAATCTAGAGTTGAACTCGAAAGTGGAAATTCTAGGTTGCATATAGAATTAAATAGAGCAAGTTCTTGAACCCGGGCCTCGGGGAACGGATTAGCAATTGGGATAGACATATACCCAATTGCCTTGCTTGGTTAAAATACAGGAAGTGTAAATCCGTTTTTGTTAATCTTAATTCCATAGAAATATAGGAATTGAGTTAACTTGAGCAGGCAAGTAAGAAGTCGAAAGATTCTTACTAGTAATATAAACCTTATCAATCAATAGCCCAGATAAATTAATTAGTCATCTTAAGCTAAGGACACAACAAGATTGTTCACTAGCCCGTGACCCTGGAATATTCTCTCCTATTGTTTGTTACTTGGAATTGCTATTCGTTTGGTTAATTGCTTTAGTTAGATTATTTCTCGATAGTTTAGACAGTAAAACAATTACATCTTTATTTTGTGATGAATCTCTTGAATAAGTAAGGTATTTGGGTTTGAATCAGTCAACAGTTGATCACAAGTCTTCGAGGGAATGATACTCTACTCACTACTCTATTGCTTGACGATCACGTACACTTGCGTGGGTGTTTTTGGTCGCAACAAAATTACATTACAATAATTATTTTTATGTATAAATTTTTTTAAAACTTGTATACATGTAATGTCGAGTTGGTTTGGTTTCGGTTTGATATTTTTTAGTTAAAATCATACCAAACCAATTATGGTCAATTTTTTTTCTAACACCAAACCAAATCAAACCAAACCATAATCGGATTTTTTTGTCGGTTTGACTCGAGTTATTTGGTGCGGTTTTTCGGTTTCTTTTGTACGTCCCTACTAGCAGGGTAGAGGATATCTTTGTTTTAATTAAGGTCAATACATAATTTGATATTGTTTCGGAGGAATTGATAATATACTTATATACACAGTGCTATTTTTTGAGGAAGCGAGTTCATATGAACTCTCTTAGATGTGAGTCTGCCCTGCTATGTTCCAGTAGCTATATAGTATCTTTTTATTTACCTGGTTACTTGTAGTTTAAATTTAATGATCATTTATTAGAAGAAAAATTTACTTTTTTGTATGAAAATATTATAAAAGTAGGGTTCACTAGATAGATAAAATGGTTATTCAATTTTTACGGCATTTTGATGATTCAAGTTTAGCTTTAAAGGTGCCATGGTGTATGCTATTTGCTGATGATATAGTCCTAATTGACGAGACAAGACGCGGCGTCAACGAGAGGCTAGAGTTTTGGAGACAAGCCCTTGAGTCTAAAGGTTTCAGGTTGAGCAGGACAAAGACGGAATATCTCGAGTGCAAGTTTGGGCTCGAGCCGACGGACGCGGGAGTGGAAGTGAGGCTTGACTCCCAAGTCATCCCTCAGAGGGGTAGTTTCAATTACCTTGGGTCAGTTATTCAGGGGATCGAGGAGATCGACGAGGATGTCACACATCGTATAAGGGTGGGGTGGATGAAGTGGAGGTTAGCAACGGGAGTCCTGTGTGACAAGAAAGTGCCACCGTTACTAAAAGGTAAGTTTTATAGAGCAGTGGTTAGACCGGCCATGTTGTATGGGACCGAGTGTTGGCCGGTTAAGAACTCACACATCCAGAAGATGCAAGTAGCAGAGATGAGGATGTTGAGGTGGATGTGTGGGCATACAAGGATGGATAAGATTAGGAATGAAGTTATTCGAGAGATGGTGGGTGTGGCGCCCATGGAGGATAAGATGCGGGAAAAAGACAGAAGGTTTGGGCACATTCAGAGGAGGAGCACTGATGCACCAGTGAGAATTTGTGAGCGACTGGCGGTGCTGGGAACGAGGAGAGGTAGAGGGAGACCTAAGAAGTATTGAAGAGAGGTGATGAGGCAGGACATGACGCGACTTAGGATTACTGAGGATATGGCCCTTGACAGGGGATTGTGGAGGTCGAGCATTAAAGTTTTAGGTTAGGGGGAAGTTGGGAATATTTCTAAAGCGCGCTAGAGTGAGACTACACAGTTAGTAATTAGGCTTAGGATGCTATGGATCAACTACTGATGCAGGGCTTTATATTCTAGATATTAGTATACTGTCCACTTTCTTGTATTTCTTATATTCCTTATATTGTTGTTCTTTTATTATTTATATTATTTTTTGTTATATTGTGTATTTTATGTTATTTATTATGAGTATATTGCTAGTACTAATATATCGCCACTTGTTTCTGTCACCTGTTTCCTTCTTGAGTCGAGGGTCACCTGAAAACAGCCTCTCTGCCCCTCGGGATAGGGGTAAGGTCTGCGTACATATTACCCTCCCCAGACCCCACTTGTAGGAATACACTGGGTTGTTGTTGTTGTAAGTTTAGCTTTAGAGGCTTCCTACTTTTAGGATAGTATAATGATAATAGAAAAATATAAACTAACTCAGAAGTAAAACGACATGAGGTACCATTAATGACAAATAAATGGACGGTCGAAGTATCAGTTATATTTTCAATATACATAGATTATATATCGATTATATAGATTATACATGTATACAGTTAAAATTGGAGAGTTCGATTTTGGGATCATCATGGCATGCCATAGCTTGTTGCCAGAAGAATCGAGGCACAACTCGACCTCGGGGCATACAAATTGGTGGCTATGATGAACGAGTGGGAGATTCCCCAGGCAAGTGGTTAGAGCTGACCAAGTCCATAAGAATAGTTCAAACCCGTACCATGGCATTAAGTGGTTGTAACAACCGCATGTTTTTGTAATAAATGCATATGTACTATGTTGGGATTCCCGCTCCTATATAAAGGAGACCCTTGTTATTTTTTTCACACATGATATTCAGTACAAGAACAAGAACATTCTCTGCTCTCTAATTTAAACACTCTCTATTGTCTTTCCTTTTATTTATTACTTACATTTATTGTGTTTTATTGACTGTTCTTCATTTATTACTCATCATTGATCATAAATATCCCTAACTAAAGCACTTAGAATTGGTATTCCTTTATCGACTACCCACAACCTAACACTTAGCTATACCTCGAGGTTCGCCACAGTCCAGCTCGAGGCCCGAATTCCAGCCATTCGGTTTGGATAGTAATGCTGCCCTTTACTCTTACTTTATTTTACTAACGCATACCTAGTATATATTGCCTAACAACTAGCATAAAAATAAATCACATATTTTTAGAACCACAAAATCAAATCTAATTGTAATTACCATCTTCAAGGTAAACAGTTTGATGCCCACCGTGGGGCTAAAAATAATGGTGATTGTTTTCGTGGTGGTTTAGTGAAAACACAAGTTATTATTTACACTTTTCTTGCCCAGAATCTTTGAGTTCAGGTTAAAATGTCTAACTCAACGAATGCACATGAAAACAACGGTCCTGAAGACCATGGAGAGAATGGTGTAGCTGCTCCAGGCATCGATGTACCACCACGAAACCTTGAGGACACACCGGAACCATTTCATGTGGACGTGATCTCGCGCAACGCCCAACACATCGATATAAGCTCCTACACTAACAGGAGTATACGCCAAGAAAACTAACAAGAAGCTCAGAAAACCCAAGCTTGTAAGGGACAAGAGGTTAGCCTTCACATTATTTTTGAGATGCTACAGGCACAATAGCTGGCGATTGCTTAACTGCAAAGCCACCAAAAATCTCCAAGCACAGCAGCACCGGAAACGGCTCCTCGGGCCGAGCAGGTATCGGAAAGATCAAGCAACAACGGGTCAGCAGCCGACCCCGCTATTATGAAAATGCTCGAGGACCTCACAAAGAGGATTGAATCAGGCGAAAAGAAAATAGAAGTCAATGACAAAAAGGTAGAGACCTATAATTCTAGGGTCAATCAGATCCCGGGATCCGAGGATTGAAATTAGTACAAAAGTCATTCCCGTAAAGTGTGGCTCTAAAGGCCATCACAAAGAAATTCAGAATGTCCGATCTCCCAAAGTACAACGGAACCTCAGATCCCAATGAGCACGTCACTACTTACACTTGTGCCGTAAAGGGAAATGACCTGAAGGATGACAAGATCGAATCCGTCCTGTTAAATAAATTCGGAGAAACACTTTCAAAAGGGGTCATGATGTGGTATCACAACCTATCCCCAAACTCGATAGACTCATTTGCCATGCTGGCACGTTCTTTTATAAAGGCACATGCCAGTGCCATCAAGGTTGCTACAAGGAAGTCCGACATCTTCAAAATCAAACAAAGAGAAAACAAGATGTTGTGGGAGTTTGTATCTCACTTCAAAATGGAGGATATGGAATTACCACCAGTCTCCGATGACTAAGCAGTGCAGGACTTCACTCAAGGATTGAACAAACGAAGCTTAGTAGCTTCAAAGCAACTAAAGCAGAACTTGGTTAAATATCCCGCCGTGTCTTTGTCGGATGTCCACAACTGATAGCAGTCGAAGATTAGAATCGAGGACGACCAACCGGGAGCCCCCTCGGGCTTAGCATATCCTAGTAGGCTCCTAGAAAAAGATCCAAATCCAAACAAGGAAAGGTACAAACCATACACTGAAGATCGAAGAAATGCCCTAAGGCATAAATAACTCGAAACAACTGAAGGACAGATTGAGGTTAGAATCCTCAGGGACTCGTAAATAGAGCTGGATTTGATAGATACACAGGGCCGACTGAGGAACCCCGACTATCTGAGTACAACTTCATTGTCGATGTTTCGGACATCGTATCAACCATAATTAAAATCAAAGACACTAGGAGGCCAAGGCACGTATAATCAGATCTGTCGCAGAGGAACCCTAACCTGGTGTGCGAATTTCACGACACACACGGACATAGGACCAAAGATTGCAGACAACTTCGAGAAGAAGTAGCCCGACTACTTAGCAAAGGGCACCTCCGAGAGTTCCTCAGCGACTGAGCCAAAAATCAATTTCGGGAAAGAGAGGAGAATAGGAAAAATGAAACAGAAGAACCGCAACATGTCACCCACATGATTGTTGGGGGGGGGGGGTTCGACATCGCACAAGAACCTACTATCAAAATAGCAAAAATATCTATCACCAGGGAAAAGCAAACTCGAGGTTACATACCCGAGGACGCTCTTACATTTAGCGATAAAGACATCGAGACCCTATATCATCCTCATAACGATGCACTAGTAATTTCTTTTCTTGTGAATACATTTCAAATTAAACGTGTACTTGTGGATCCAGGTAGCTCGACCAACATTATCAGGTCAAGGGTGGTGGAGCAGCTCGGATTGCTCGACTAGATCATGCTCGCCTCTCGAGTCCTCAACAGATTCAACATGGCGAGTGATACAACTAAATGGGAAATCACCCTCCTGGTCAACGTGGCCGAAACAACCCAAAATTCTAAATTTCATGTCATCGAAGGAGACATGAGATATAATGCCTTGCTCGGAAGGCCATGGATACACTACATGAGAGCAGTACCATCAACCCTTCATCAAATGATTAGTTTCCAACAAATGACAGAATAAAATGGTATACAGAGAGCAACAATGCTCCGAGAAAGATGTTTGCAGTGCACGATATGGCATCGACATCGACACCTTCAATATCGAAGGAGCCAAAAGATAAGAAAACAACAAAGTAGCAATCACAAGCGGCATCCTCGGCTGCACCCGAGTGAACTAACAAGGGACCGTTCAAGCACATCGAGGCTCGAAACGCCATCAAAACTAAGGTATAACCACCGCCCTTTTTATTTATGTATTACAATAACCTGTGTGCAGGCGTCCAGATCATTATGAATCGAATTACCTTCCAGCTTGAAGATCTTAGGTTTTAAAGCATACATCGCATTCTTTTCCTTCGATCGGATTTTATCCCAAGAAGGGTTTTACGGGCAAGGTTTTTAACGAGGCAACATCTATATGATACCTAAGAAGAACTTAACAAGTGTTCAAGGCTTCTCTTTGACCAACCTCGAATACTGGGCGCATCCCCCCGAAAGATCATCTCCCCAGAGAAAACAAGACAATCCAAAAAGGGTCTCAAAAGAAAAATAATACATCGGGCCAAAAGGTAGAAATAACCGTGTCCGTATAGAATTATTGAACCCTCGACTAGGAAAACATGTATACTTGTACCATGTAATCAAAGGATTATCTTTTACCACCAAAAACGCTTCGCACTTCAAGGAAGTCTGCTATTTTTACAAGAAACGGCTCCAGAGTCAGAAGTTTCCTGAACACTCGGTAACTGACATCAAAAACTCAAAAGCGGTATGACCTCTAGGTCGGAAACTTCAAACTCGTAAGCCCTCAACAAGGCAACATCAAAGTTTACAAAGAGCGGCTTCAGAGCCAAAAAAGCGTTCGATGTTTAGGGGATTGTCGCCGACTATCACCCACCGAGCTGTCAAAAACTTGAGGCCGTAACGCCCCGTGCATGCAACCTCGAGCTCATAAACCTCAATGAGGCATCATCGATGCTATAAGACTTCTGGGCATGCCAAAATCTGTAAGACCTCGAGCCAGGCACGAATATACTTGTACCAAGTAACCTACCTGTAATACCTCAAGCCAGACATGAATCATACTTGTACCAAGTAACTTATCTGTAAAATCTCAAGCAAGGCATACTTAAATTTGTAAGACCTTACAAAAGGCATAATCCCAATCTTAAAGTCAAGGCTATATGTTCGAACTTATAAGACCCCTAAAAAGGCATACCCTCGATATAGACGCTGAGGCTACTTCACTCGGGGACTAAAAGGCTATGGTCAAATGCAATGACTCCGGTTACAAGGATCCGTCCAAACCAACGCGACTCGGGGATGTACGACCGTTGCCATAAAATCACAGGCCTTTAATTACTTTAAAAATACTTCGAAAAGAATTGGTTAATCAGGCTACCCTCGACATAAGCAAAAGAGATTCAATCATATCAGCTCCAAACAATAAAAAGGCTTCGAAACAATTCAACCATTGATCGAAACCTCCCGAGTTTCTCATTTATCATCATATAACGACTCACAATCGAGGTCCTTATCGAACCGTCGAAGCCTCGAATGAACACAAAAATTTCAAAACGTCTTTAGCGAGGGAAAAATAAAGCTTATATGAGAGATCGTACAAACCTAACACGTAAGAGACACTATCACCAACTTAAATTAAGGGTCATACCGAGCCAATGTGTAAGAGCCACCATCGCCAGCTTAAATTAAGAGGTTGTACTGACCCAATGCGTAAGTGCCGTTGTCGCCAACTTAGATTAGAGGTCGTACCGACCAAATGCGCAAAAGCCTATGGGCCAGCCTAACAAGCCCCGGGGCCGATTTATAAAACTAAGGGTTTTTACTCGAAGGCCAGTTCATCTGGCTAATCATTGACAAACGTCAAAACTCAAGACAAAAAAAAGACATACACAAGCAAATGGAAATCAATGAAAGGAGAAAACCAAAAGGTTTCTTTATATACGTATATGTGAAATAATGCAAGGCTACATTTGCAATGCTCTCTGAGAGCCCTATACACAGAATTAGAAAAGAATAGCCTACTCTACTTTCTCCTCGGGGACTTTGGCCCCATCGGCCTCTCCCTCATTACCTTCGGCATCAGATACAAGGAACTTGGCATCGTATTCATCCGCCTTGGCCTGCTCAATCTCTTCCGAGAGATCGAAGCCCCTAACATGGATTTCCTCGAGGGTTTCCCTTCGGGACTTGCACGAGGCATACCTATTGCTACTGCCCTCCCGATCAGAATCCCCTCTCAACTCAGCCCGACCATCGACAACATCTTTTAAATAGACGACCATTTTATTGTCAGCCTTAGCTCGAATCGCTTCAGCATCAGCTCCGACTTGCATGACTTCGACCTTCATCTTCAAAAGGTCAGACTCTAGACTTGTGATCCTGCTCATCTGGATCAAGTTGTTCTCACGAGCATTTTGGATTTTCACTTCGAGGGCGGAAGCCTTGGATAAAGAATTCTTCTTGGTCGCAATATGGGCATCTATCTGAGCCCTTTGCTCGTGACACTCATACTTGGCCTGACCAACCTCACCCCAAAGACGTTCCAAATCCTCTGTCTTGCTCTGCAACTGAAGTATCAAAATATTAATATCTGAGGATATAAGAATAAGCATGCATTCCCTCGAAGCAAAGGTTAACTATTTCTCGAGGTGGCCCTCGTAGTTCAGGCTTCGATTCGCCTCATACCGAAGGTGCCTCAATTTTCCCCCCCCTTTTTATCACAAATAAGCCTAAGGGATTTCTCCCCATCCAAGGCTTTCCTCAACCTGGATTCATCGCGGAGCAGCTCAGACTTGAGCTTATCAAAGGCCTATGAAAAAATAAGATCAATGAGAAAATGAAAATGTAAAATAAAAAAACCAACAAAGTCAACCGAAGCTCACCGCAGAAGAAAGCCGCTGAGCATCCTCAAAAGTTGAGCATGCATCTACCGGCCTGGTCTTACTGGCCCCAGTTGAACCGGTCTCGGTAGGGACATGGTCGCTCGAGACCCCTCTTGATTCAGGCGGCCCTTGGCCTTGAACATCCCTCAAAGTACCTTCGATAGGAGGTGAAGACGACGGCAGAAAATCTTTATCCCTCAAAGTACCTTCGACAGGAGACGAAGACGACGGTACAAAACCCGTATTCCTCGAAGTACCTTCGATGGGAAAAGAAGACGGCGGCAAAAGAGGAACCATTATTCCGAGGCTAGAAGCCTCAGGTGGTGCAAGGCCAGCCGGTACATCTCCTTTGAACCTCCGAGTAGGCTTGCCTCGCTATGAGCATCTTTGTCATTCGAAAATTCCTTGCGTTTGTTATTAATCCTCGACCCTAAAGCGTACGATCCTTCCTCCTCTCCGAGAGGGCACAGTCTCATCTCAGAAAATTCTCCAATACCTGCAGTGACGGAGTTAATACACATAAAAGAAAGTACCTTTCAAAGAAAATATGCCACACAACACGTACCGTGGTGTTTGTCCTTCCATTTACCTTTGGATAGATCTCACTACTTACACTCATCGTAAGTTGAGCAAGCTGGCAGTTTTCGAGTTCAATCCGCCAGATCAGGGACTTTGTATGGCAACCACGGGATCACTACAGAGAAGGAAAGGGCGACATCTTTATGTACTCTACCTCCACCGTGAACAAAATGATGAAAACACAGGTGTACCACATACATGTAAAATTCCATTTCTTAGGAAATGACAGGAACTCTGCAGGGATAATATCGACAGTCCGCACTTGGACAAATCGATTCATCCACCCTCGGTCACCATCTTTTTCATTATTGGAAATAAAGGGCTGGGTGGATCGATGTCATAGAGCCATCATGCCTCAATATTGTAAGGTCCGGTATAATCTAATAAGGTGGCCGAGGGTAAACTCGAGTCCGGCTTTATCCGCAAAGTACCTTATCATCAACACTATCCTCTAGAATGACGGGTGAAATTGTGCCAGGGTAATCTGATATCTTATGCAAAACTCGAGCACGACTCTGTCAAGAGGACCCAACATAAAGAAGTATGTGTTTACGTTCAAAAACCCCTCTACATGAGTCATGATTCTCTCTTCTATGGAAGGTGCCTAAAGTACCATCTTTTCTCCCTATCCGCAGTCTCTCCTAACTGCCTCAAGGTGTTCCTCTCCTATTGATGAGATAAACCTCGATGCATGTTCCTAATGACCCTGAACATTGGGCAGTCTCGTCCCTCCTCGAGACAAAGTATCTCGAGGTTAGCTTATCGGATGTCGGCGGTGTACCACCGACCGAGCGTGTAGCAGAGGTGGAAATCCCCTCTTCTTGGTGGAAAAATTTGGACATAGCAGCCATAATAACGGTGAAACCAAAAGAAGGGGATGAAAACTTAAATGAAAACTTTGAACTAAAACGATGGAAGCACTGATGTAAGGAGGAAAAGCTCTACAAAAATAGCAAAGTCCTCAAATAAGAGGAAAGTAAGCTCATATATAGAGCAAGCAGTGACTGATCGCCTACCCTAAAGGCCAATTAATTCTGACTAGGCCATTATCACTTTTAAAGAAATGTACCGGCGGGGCCACCTTAGCCACTTAATGGCCATGTCATATGAACGACGCTGTCATACGGTGTCCGAGGGGTCAAGATTCCTGTATCAACATAGCCTCGAGATGGTGCCCAATCTCGAGGAGATCTGTCGCTATAACTATAGCCTCTAAGAAGCCATCAGTATCAATCTAGCCTCGAGATAGTTCCAGATCTCGAGGACCTTTGAAACTACAAAATGGGATCTAAAAGGGGATCAACCTACCACAGGATGGTGCTCGATCTCGAGCTCTAAAGAGCTGAACATAAAAATTCAAAAGACTAGCTTTGCATAAGCACCAAAAAATAAAAGACTTGAAAGAAAAGGGTCTCTTTTCATTTCCAAAAAATATGTTTACAGATCGTATCTTTACAAAACTCCCCCGAGGAGCCCATACATAACAGAAAGAAAAGAAGAAGTATAAAATGACGACATGAGACGATTCCTTACCCACGCTACCATCTGAATCACTTCTAGAGTCCTCATCTGAAGTAGTCAAAGGTGCTGATCTTTCCTCAAAAATTTTTGGCTTTCTCGATCAAAACAGAGAGATCGACACCTTCGACATTTGCTTTCTCGAAGGCTTGCTCCCGAGCTTGTAGACGAGCATAACCAATGGTCCGAGCCAACTTTTGCTCAGCCTTTTCGAATATCTCCCTGGCTCGAGCATTTGCAGTAGCGGGATCCTTCTTGTATGAGGATGCATCTTCAACGGCCTCAACCTTGGCCACCGATAGTGCAACAACCTCCTTATGAGCATTTCGAAGAAATTCCAGGGTCGAGGCCAACTCTTCCCACAAAATGTATTTTTCCAATGTCACGACCCCATTCTACCTTTTTCGGCTCGAGGATCTCTGCATCCTTGGCTACAACCTCTTCCCGAAGTTGCCACACCAGGGCATCCTTTTGCCTAATCTGCAAAGGTGAAACAAGATCATGAGCATCAAGTTATAAGAATAAAAGAATGAGTAAATTAATGCTATGTTACCTGCTCGGCGAAGCTGTTCCTTTCCTGGTGCACCCTCTCCAGGCTTGCCCGAAGCTTACCATCTTCTTTCTTTCGGGTAGAGGAAGCCTCTGACTTATTTAGCTCTGAGGTGAGCCTCTCAAGTTCCTTCTCATGGCATGAAAGCTCGTCATGGAGCTTAGAAAAGGCATGGTCATACAACTTCTTGACCTACAACAAAAGTAGAAAAGTTGGGAAGACAAGCTAAAAACTTTAATTGCAAATGGTATGTCGAGAATATTACCCACTGCTGAAGCTTCTCGGCCTCCTCTAGAGTGACAGGGGTGTCGAGGTCTATGTCCAAGTTTATGCCGATGAATTAGTCTTGGAGCATATCTTCCTCTCCATGGGAGACCCCACACCGACGGTACCCGTATCCCGGGCATCCCTAATTTCCCCTGGTGAAAACGAAGGGCCCAATTTAAAGTCACCCAAGGCATAAATTTCTGTAAGGGTTTTGTCTTGACCCCGAGAAACTTTGGGTTCAGGACCTCCGAAATCTCCACCCGAGGTTTCATCAGTACAAACTGTACCATGTCCGACTTAAGGCTCGGGGACTGCATCCAAATCCTCGTCGAGGTTCTCTCCAGTACGAGTTTGACTTGCATCGACCATTCCCGACCTAGCGGCTTTCTAACCAACAACTTGTGGAGCATCATCACTCCGTCTTGCCCTTTGTACCAAAGGGAGATCATCACCATCATCATCATCTTCATTCTCATAAAGACTTGTCGCCGCAGTCGAAGTCGAGACCATGGCATCGATCTTAGTAGGAGGCTCGATCGACGCCTCCTTCTTCCTCTTCTTGCCCTTGCCATGTTTTGTGGTTCCTTCTTCAGTAGGAGGAGGCAGTCTCAACGACACACCTTCCCCGAGGCCTACACAAGCGTGACATATTAAGCTTACCGCCACAAAGAATGCTCATAAGAAATTTGGCAACGATAGTAAGTAGTGCTTACCGTGGTTCTTGGGCTGCCACCGCTTCTTTGCCAAATCATGCCAAGCACACTCGTTGTAAGGGAAAGTAGAGTCTAAATGTTTGATCCATTCCGGGAGGTCCTGAACCACATCGGGGTACCAAACTGTGGCTGCATAATCAAGGAAAAATCATTTCAGAAGGGGAAGAAGGGGCAATAAAGCGTGTTGGAGATAGGAACACTTACGCTTTATGTTCCACTCCTCTGGGAATGGCATCCTATCGGCAGGAATAAGATCCGAGGTTCTGATTCTGATGAACCAGCTCATCCATCCCCGGTTCTTGTCATCATTGATGCTCGTACAGAATGTCTTGGCGAATCGAGGATGGAGCTTACCTCGGAAGAGACGAAGGCTGTACAATCTAACATGGTGATTGAGAGTGAAGGTCATTCCCGCAACCCGGTTGGAGAAATATCGAAGCATATAAAAAATCCTCCAGAAAGAAGGATAAATCTGACCAAGTGTCACTCGATACTCATGGCAAAAATCAAGAATCACCGGATCTATCTTTGGGGAAAGGGGATCTACGAGATCTAGAGTGAATGGGTATGTATATACACTGAGGAAGCCAGCTTTGTGGTCTACTATGCTTTCCTCAGGTTTGGGGATCTCTACTTGCACTCCGCTGACTTTGCTTGCCCTGCTAGGCTTTTATCTGATGACACTGTGTGTATCCTTAGGGCAGCGTTGCTAAAAAGAGCACTTTTGGTGATAGACATGCATGATTTAGCAAAAATATAGTATAAATACATAGTTAAGAATAGCTTTCTTTAGATGAACCTGTGAGCACGTGATTTTTTCCCTATGTGAATTACTCCCAGAAAATTCAAAATAAAATAATTTTTTCTTTGTTTGCAATTTTATGGATTTTCGTGGTATTTTCTGTTATTGTTTGCATTTGTTTGTGCATGTTTATTTTGTTTAAATTAATGAAAATATACAAAAATAAGTTACATTTGCATTTAGGATTTAATTTTACAATTTGGATTAATTAAGTAAGTGGTTGTTTTACAAAAATAAAAAAAAATAATAATGTACTTCGCATTTTTAGTGTTTAATGTCAAAAATTATGTGATTTTCTTTTAATTTAATTTGGTATTTAATTATTTATGATATTTTTACGGCTAATTTGGGTTTTATAATTTAATTTAGGATTTTAGTTTTGAAAAATAATTTGGGAAATAAGTAAAAAGGGAAAAGAATTAAATAGAATAGGGAAAAAAAGATTTGGGCCAAAATCCACAGCCCAAATCAAATACACCAAAACCCAGCCAAAAAACCAGCCTAGACCTGCCCCAACCCAGTCTGGTCTCCAGCTTAAGCCAAACGACGTCGTTTGGATAAGCTTTGATCAGGACCGTCGATCTCATTTTATCGAACGGTCCAAAACCTCGCCCATTACCCGAACCCGACCCGCCTTATACCCGGTCTAGCTAACCCCAAAAGGACCCCATTTTATTTAACGTTTTGATCAGAGCTGTTGGATTTCCATCTTCAAACGGCTCAAATTAAACCATTAATTTTAATATACCCAAAACCTCCAAACCCCTTACCTCCTCAGAAACCCCCTCTTCGTCTCTCACCCTTTCAGAGACTAGCCTCCTCTTCCGCCTTACGCCGCCTCACTCCGCCCACCGAAAATTACCTCACGGCGGTTCTGGTGGTCCAAACCACCGTAGAAACCCCTCACTCAACTCTCCCCGAATCCACACTCGAATTCCTTCGAATGATCCTCAAACGCTTCGAATTTCAGATAGAAGGTCGGAGTCAAAAACCCTAGCTTACACAATGGCCTCCAAATTCACACCATAGCTTCTTCTCCGCCCCCTCATACCCATGACACCATCCGCTCCCTTCGAATATCACCAGAAACCATCAAATCTCCAAACCCTACAGACACCGCCACCGTACCCCCACCGCCTTAGGGTGGCGGCGCTGCCTCCATTTAGTCCCATCTTAACACCCTATCCGTTTTGATTTTGACGACACTGTTCTGTTTAATCAAAACCCTCTCACTAAAAAATAATTTCACTGCCTTCTCATTTGCTGCACTTAGAACTCCAGTCATGGTCCCTCCAACGCGACCAGCAACGTAAGCCAGCTCCATGGATGTATATTCCACATTATCAGGGGCTTTAAATGTCAATGAAAGGACGATCTTTGATGGTGAGATTTTGAAAGGACAATCTTTGTTGGTGGTTAGGGAATGGTTCACGGTGGTGAGATAAAGAAAGAGGTTGTAATGGTGGCTTGAGTTTCTTTTGAGGTGAAATAATCGATAGTGTAAAATGACAAAAAATATTAGGTTTGGGTGGCCAATTCTATTTTTAATAGTTTATTTTCCTATGTGGCACTAGTAATGATGTGGTGTCCTACGTATGTGATGAACTAAAAGTTCATCTCTTGTTTTAGATTGATAAAATGGAAAATTTGAACTATTTTATGAATTTCATAAATTTGAGGTTAAATTCGTAGTTGTTGATGTTATTTTAATAATTTGATCGCACGAGCAAGTCTGTATGATTTTTTTACACTTGCGTGCATGTTTGGTTAAGAGCCCCGAGGTCTCGGGTGAGTTTTGGAAAGGCCACAAGGCGATTTGGACTTAGAAAACGCAGTTGTGCATCTGGTATTTTTGCACAGGCCTTTGATCTCGCAATTACAATATCAAGCTTCGCAATTGCGAAATGAACAGGCCCGGAAAATGCGACCACTGTGTCGTAAATGCGAACCAGGCCTGGGCAGGCCATTCTTGCAAATACGACACTCTTTCTGGAAATGAGAAGGTCACATGAGTCGCAAATGCGACATAATTGTCGCAAATACGAAAGGAGCAGTCCTGATCGCAATTGCGATAACTGCACCTTTTAAGTGAGATTTCAGACGGGATTTTTCGTCATTTTTCACTTCTCTCAAACCCTAAACATCCTTAGGCGATGTTTCAAAGGCTCAAACTTCTCCAAATCTTAGGTAAGTGATTTCTAACTCATCTTCTTCAATCTAATTCATCTTTTTACATAATTTCACTTCAAAATCTAGGGGTTTTCATGGCAAATTGGGTGTTTTTGGGTAGAAATGAAGATTTTCAAATTTTAGAGATTTGGACCTCAATTTGAAATCGGATTTCAAAACCAATTGCATATTTGAGTTCGTGGATGAATGAATAATCGGGTTTTGGTTCGAACTTCGAGTTTTGACCAAGCGGGTCGGGGTCGATTATTGAATTTTTGGGGAAAACATTGGGGAATCTACATTCATGTATTAGAATTGGTTTATTTAGCATTTATTAATATCATTCAGTGAATTATGACTAGATATAAGCAGATTGGAAGTGGAATCGAGAGGTAAAGCGGTAATTGAGGCTTGATTTTGTCCGTTGAATCGAGATAAGTGTTTGGTCTAACCTTAGCTTGAGGGAATAAGAGTTGTTGTCATATTTTCTACGTGATAGTGTTGAGTACGCCGTATAGGTGTGGTGATGAGTATCTATACATTGGTGTCAAACATGCCCATGAGTCTTATACGATGATTGTTTTGACTCTTATTATGTACCATCCATGCTTAAATTGATGATTGTCAATGTTGAACATGACTTATGAAAGTTTCTTAGTAATTGACCATTTTTGGGTATCGTCTCAAGTTGAGATTTATTTTGTGAAATAATTGTTGAAACGAGATTGGTTATAGTTGATTCTCTTGCCGGGATGATATTTTTTATATTATTGATTCCCTTGCCGGGATGTATCATTTCTATTAGTTGGGTGAGGAAGAGTGTAAAGCATGAAGGGTGATGCCGTGCATGATATTGTTAGAGAGAGCTAATGCACGAAGGGTGATGCTATGCCGATATTTTGAGAGTTAATGAACGAAGGGTGATGCCGCGCCATGATTATGAGAGGTAATGCACGAAGGGTGATGCCGTACCATTTTTGTTGTTTCATATGGTGAGGACGAGAGTAAATGCACAAAGAGTGATGTCGTGCACGTGTTATTGTTTCATTATTCTTGTTGATAGAAATATGATGTTCATTATGCTTCTCTATTGGTTGTCGATGCCCCCTTTTTCTCGCAAAAATGGGTTTATGACATTTGGGTGGACAACTCGTTTTCTTTTGGGAATTGAGTTTAGATTGAAGAGTCGCCACCTAATGATTAAGTGCATTGGGACACTAAGAGGAATTTTGATTTAGAAAACCAGAGAATGGGTAAGGTCTTGAAATTATCTCGAATGGAAGGTGTTATGCACCCATCAAGATCCACTAGTATGGTTCCCGACCATGCTATAATTGTGACTTTAAGTGCAAACAACAAATAGACAAATAAGAGTTACAAATATGAGGGGGTTTTCACATAATGGTTGTGAATGATTACAGCTAAATGAAGTTGGAGAAGTTGAAATTTGAGGGAAGAAGTAGTTTTAAAGATTTTGAATAAACGAGTAAAAAGAGGAAATTTTCACATAGTTGTTACAAATTAAAAGTAATTAAAAGCTGAAGTTTGAGAAAAGCAGTTGAAGTTCTGAAATAAAGTAAACAAATAAGGGAAGGGGTCCTAGGTTTATACATAATATGGATCACCCCACACAACACCCGGTAACCATTTATGCGCGTGGTGTTATCGCGTGGTCATCATATCTATATCTATCCTCTCCTACACCGTTAAGGTATTAAACGTGGAATGGTCTCGTTTTACTTATTGCATGCTATTACACGTCCCAAATCCTATCATCCCAGGAGGCATTTGGGACTATTAGTCCTAAAGGGAAGGGATATTTGGGCTTTTATGATTTTAAAAGAATAAAATTCTATGGCGACAATCAAAACACGTAGAGCAGATATGAGGAAACACATAGCAATTAAGGGCTCAAACATGCCTCCTCAACTTAAAGAAAGATTGTTTAGCATGTCTTGCACATACCGGTTATGGTCTTAATTAAACTTAAAGGAAACGGGGGGGGGGGGG
>MU731104.1:38267-55933 GCA_026770625.1 Nicotiana glauca
CTTTTTTTATTATAGTATTTTTTTTAACAAACCAACAAATCTCTTCTCAACTTTAACAACATTAAAACAACACTAAGTGCTCATGAGAGATAGAGGTTCAAACAACTGATATATTTACATAAATTGGTAAGGTTTGTAATATGGGTGCCAAAGAAATAGGATTAACGGGTCAAAAGCTTTTACTAAGATATATACAACTAGGTGGGAAAAATTATAAAACTGGTTCAACAAAGAAATGCATATATCATCTCCTAAACTGAATAATGCTACTATTTCGCTTTGCAAAACACTTGAGAGCAAGTTCTAGATATCAACTATTATGCACAGAATATTTCAGCAACCTTACTCACACATTGGCAAACAACTCACTCAAGCTTGGATCTTTCTCGACTCTCTAGTCAAAGCAGTTAAGCATAGTCATAAATATACAATTTAAAGCACTTACTTTAGAATCAAGAACTGAGGTTGAGCATCACAAATAAGGTACATACCGCTTCTTAAGCATGTGCATTTGAGGAGATTAACTCTTTAAGTTAGGAACTTTTTATTCAATTGAACTTAAAAAAATTACACTATACCCGGTTCAAATACACCCTTGGAAAAGTACCGCGATACAAAGAAAACCCAAGGGAAAATTTTTAAATTAAACTGGAATAAAAAGAAAATATTTTCTGATTTTTTTTTTAAAAAAATCGGCTTCATTTCCCTCAAGAAAGTCCATCATCGGATACTAAAAAAAATTCGCAATTAGTATCACTTACTATCTACAAACGCTATAATCTACCAAACCAAAACAAATGAAAATTTAACAGTCTAAACAAAATCAAACAACCAAAATATAAAAAAGATAAAAGTACATACATTACAATAGGGGCAATTCACCCACACTTAAAAATTTGCATTGTCCCTAATGCAAAAGATCAAAATATATCAGAAAAAATATTCCCTGAGGCCATTGGCCTAAGCATCATCATCTTCAAAGGTTCGCAAATATTCCTCGTCATTTGAGGGAACAGAGTTCACATCTTCATCCTTGGCGGCTACTAGATACAACCTCAGATGGGCCAGTGTTTGATCTTTTATTTGGCACCGAGATATTATACCTGAACAACATGATATATTAGCTAAAAACACACAAAAATCATTGTAAGAGCAAGTGGAGTAAATACCCCACACTTATGTAATTATATGTTGACACTTAGGATGTATAACAGGGATTCAGACTATCCTGTTCTTCAATTAGAATGACATAATGCTTATCGGCCTACCCAACATTAGAGAGAATTACAACAATTGAAAATAAAATAAAAATAAAAATAAAACTAGGCTACAAATATTAAAAATAAACAAAAAAAAAAAGAAACTAGTCTATTATAAAAAAAAATCCATATATTTTATACAAAATATAATATATAAGCATATTAGCATGAATCCTACATATTATTCTACATAAAGCAAGTGAAAAATTACGGTTTAGTCTAATGTCACAGTTGTTATCAATATTAACATCTCACAATGTAATTTGTTTCTCAATTTGCAACATTACTCAATTTCATATCACTTAGACATTTTAACAAACACATTGTAAGCATGTCTTGAATTCTTAAAATTTCAACTTGAAACGAGGCAAATTCACCATATCAACAACACAAATATACCTCACATCACAAATAAACATCACTACATCTTCACAATAATATTCAATGCACAAATTCATGCTTGTACCTGACTAAAGACATCATAAATAAAATATAATATTTCTAAACTACAATTAAAAGTTAGAGATGTTAGTCATTGGGTTGCCTCCCAACAAGCACCTGATCTAACGTCGCAGCACGACGTGAACCACTTTTTGCTTCCACCTTGAACTTATGAATTGTACCCCTAACAGGGCATCCAATTTGTGGCTATGCTCCTTTGGTGGGGCTACAAAGATAACCAGTCCAAGTAATAAATTTTTCACTCGGCACTTCTCGGCCTTTGGATGAGGAATGTAATTATTATTTTTTGGCACAACAAATTCAAGAATATAGGCACTTTCATCCTCACTCTTTGACTCCCACATAGGCTCAGATGACTCGATTACTATCTTACTATCTAAACACAATGTGAAAAAATAATTGGAATGAGGTCTAATGCTCCCTAACTCATGAATTTTACTACTATTTATATATCCATTTATACACACACTCAATTATCATATCGTAATGTTATCTACTCCCTCACATGACTCTAGAGCACTCTTCTCAACATTGGCATCCTCAATAAAAACATGATCTAATGATTGGTATTCTCGTTTTAGCTCCCAATTTGCTCTAGAAGGTTTTTTTCAGCTTCATACAGCTCATCATTAAATTGTTGGGCGTTACACGCATCAATATTTACACTCAAATTTAAATCCAAGTTATGCACAGCCAAGCCAAAATTATTATTTTTTTGTGAAAGCTCATATCTTTTCTTAGATCAATCTTTCATCAACGTTATTAGTAAACAACGTCGTTCCGAAGATTCCCCTAATCGAGAATATCCGTCCCAATACCAACCCTTACTCCCATATTCAAATTCAGAGCTCCAAAAGGTGAGGCCATGACTAGCCCAAAAAATACGGGCCATAAAAATATTTCGTCAACTAAGCGTCTTCATCATTAACCTTACCTCCATATATTTCACTAGAAACATACTAAGAGAAAAATTTAATAGTTATAAAAATAAAATATTTACAAAAAGAGAATAAAAATAACTTGTAAAGATAAGAATAAAAGTCTAATCTAGAAAAATAGTTAATTTCTAATTCTCCGACAATGGCACCAAAAACTTGTTGCAACCAAAACACTCACGCAAGTGTACATGATCGACAAGTAATATAGTGATAAATAAAGTATCATTACCACGAGGAATTATTATTAACTTATCAACTGATGCAAGTTCAGACACTTTTCCGTTCAAGCTAAATTATCACAAAATACATAAAGAACCGATTTATAATTTACTTAGTAATTAAACAATAATACAACACAAAATTACTACGACAATTATACAATTTTCTTTTAACAATTTATATAAAAGATATTCTAGGGTCATGGGCTTGCTAGATATCATGCTACACTCTTAGCTTAAGATTGATTTATTGAATTATCTGGGTTGTTGATTATAAGGTTAATAATACCTATAAAAATCTGTCGAATTCTTATACACCTATTCAAGTTAAATTAATACCTATATGTCTATGGCATTAATATTAACAAAAATACATTTACAATTTCTATTTTTCAACCAAACAAGGTAATTAAGTATATTTCTATCTTAATCGCGAATCTTTCACCCGATGCCCAGGATCAAGATCTTGTTCTATTTGATTCTATATGCAATCAAGAATTTTCTTTTTCAAGTTTAACTCAAGATTCATAAATAGTTAGTATTTCACTGTTAGCTACGCAGTAAAATAATTAATAGTAGAATCAAATAAACACCCCATAACGATAAATTCAAGATCTTCAATCTAAACTCCAAACAACATAATCATCTAACACCCATGATCCCAGAATATTTAGGTTTTTAGCTACTCATATTCATACAAACATCAACAATATAATTCTTAAACATCAAATAAATAGATACTAGAAGAATGTTTAGAAAAAACTCTTTGAATTCTTGCTCCAAAGTGATTGTTCCTTTTGATTTGTGATACTTCTAGTTGAATCACCTCTTCTTTTTCTGTCTAAACACAGGTCTGGTCCCTTAATAATGGTTGTTTTACCCCTTTTATCGTGTGTGAAGGGGTTTTGATAATTATGCCGTTTTAAGACCGAAATAGAATAGTTCTGCAATTTTTATACACCCGCGACGCCCCGTGCGATACTCCGTGCGATGCGTTCATGGATTGGACAGAGGCAGAATACAATTTAACAGAGCAGAACTAATTTTCGCTGGAAATGCACTATCGCGGCGCCCCACGCGGCGCGCCTCGCGGCGCGGTAGTGTAATTTCTTGCGCTGCTTTGTTTTTATTATGTTTTTCTATCCATGCTTGTTATGCGACCCCCGAAAATGATCCCGACTTGATTTATTTAGCTTTTACTCAGACCTCAAAGCCTCAAATTAATCAAATTCATCCCAAATTTAATTCTTAAGTTGAAATCTCTCCCTGAAAGGTATAAAGCACGAATTTAGTACAATTCATTATCATTTAAGCTCAAACCTTTGTAAAATGCAATAATTAAAGTGTTATTACAATAACTAAAATACGAGCTTTTAGCCTATGACCAGAGGCTGCCCGAGGATTAGCTGGGGCGCCTTAACTAAGGATAAAGCTCAGGAGTTGGAAGGAAGGTTATCGGCAATGGGAGCTTGGAGAAGTAGTGGGGACACAAAATACTATGTGGTCGATGATGACGGGCTGTATAAGGAAGGCGGCGAGAGAGGTGTTAGGGATATATTCGGGCCGCACCTGTGGTCAAAAAGGAGACTGGTGGTGGAATGAAGTTTTCCAAGGTAAAGTGGAAGCAAAGAAGGCGGCTTACCTTCGGTTAGTAGGGAGCACTGGCGAGGAGGAGAAGAGAAAGAATAGTGACAGGTATAAAGTAGCTAGGAAGGAGGCGAAGATCGCCGCAACGGAGGCTAAGACAGCAGCTTTTGCTCGTCTGTATGAGGAATGAGGAACAAAGGCGGGGTCAAGAAGTTATTCTGACTCGTTAAGGTGAGAGAGAGGACGACTCGTGGTATAGACCAAGTGAGGTGCATAAAAGATGATGACGGCAAAGTTTGGATGGGAGATGACCAGATTAAGAGGAGGTGCCAGACGTACTTTCATAAACATCTAAGTGAAGAAGGGGATCAGGATATTGTACTAGGGGAATTAAGGAATGGCAACAGTCCCCATGATTTAAGTAATTGTAGGGACATTTGGGTCGATGAGGTCATGGAGGCAATGCGTAAGATGAGAAGGGGCAGAGCTACCGGGCCAGACGAAATTTCGGTTGAACTTTGGAGATGTATGGGTAGAGTAGGCCTGGAATGGCTTACTGGGTTATTTAATGTTATATTCAAGACTAATAGGATGCCTGAAGAGTGGAGGTGGAGTACAATAGTTCCATTGTATAAGAACAAAGGTGATATCCAAAGCTGCAAAAACTATAGGGGTATCAAATTACTGAGTCATACCATGAAAGTTTGGGAGAGAGTGGTAGAAGTCAGAGTGCGAAGGACGGTGTCTATTTCAGACAAGCAGTTCGGGTTCATGCCAGGGCGATCTACCACAGAAGCTATCCACCTTATTAGGAGGATGTTGGAACAATACAGGGATAGGAAGAAGGATCTCCACATGGTGTTTATTGATTTGGAAAAAGCATATGACAGGGTTCTTAAGGAGGTCTTATGGAGCTTCTTAGAGGATAAAGGAGTCCCGGTTGCCTACATTAGGGTGATTAAAGACATGTATGCTGGAGCTAAGACTCGGGTTAGAACAGTAGGAGGCGACTCCGAGCATTTTCCAGTTGTTACGGGGTTGCACCAAGGGTCTGCATTTAGCTCATTCCTATTTGCCCTGGTGATGGATGCACTAACTCATCATATTCAAAAGGGGTGCCATGGTGCATGCTATTTGCTAATTACATTGTTCTAATTGACGAGACACGAGGCGCCGTCAACGAGAGGCTAGAGGTTTGGAGACATGCCCTTGAGTCTATAGGTTTTAAGTTGAGCAGGACGAAGATGGAATACCTCGAGTGCAAATTTGGGGTCGAGCCGACGGAAGCGGGAGTGGAAGTGAGGCTTGACTCTCAAGTCATTCCCAAGAGGGGTAGTTTCAAGTACCTTTGATCGGTTATTCAGGGGGTCGGGGAGATCGACGAGGATCTCACACACCGTATAGGGGTAGGATGGATGAAGTGGAGGTTAGCATCGGGAGTCCTGTGTGACAAAAAAGTGCCACCGTTACTAAAAGGTAAGTTTTATAGAGCAGTAGTTAGGCATGCCATGTTGTATGGGACTGAGTGTTGGCCAGTTAAGAACCCACACATCCAGAAGATGAAAGTAGCAGAGATGAGGATGTTGAGGTGGATGTGCAGGCATACAAGTATGGAAAAGATTAGGAATGAAAACATTCGAGAGAAAGTGGGCATGGCCCCAATGGAGGACAAGATGCGGAAAGCAGGACTCAGATGGTTCAGGCACATTCAGAGGAGGAGCACTGATGCAACGGTGATGAGGTGTGAGCGACTGGCTATGGTGGGCACGAGGAGAGGTAGAGGGCGACCTAAGAAGTATTGTGGAGAGGTGATCAGGCAAGACATGGTGCGACTTAGGATTACTGAGGATATGGCCCTTGATCGGGAATTGTGGAGGTCGAGCATTAAGGTTGTAGGTTAGGGGAAGTTGTGAATATTTCTACAGCACACTAGAGTGAAACTAGCCAGTTAGGGGTTAGTCTTAGGATGCTATTGGTCATCTACTGATGCAGGGCTTTAGCTACTGGTTATTACTATACCATCCACCTATTTCGTATTTCGTATTTCGTATTTCGTATTTCGTATTTCGTATTTCGTATTCCTTATATTACTACTATTTTGTTATGAGTCTATTGATGATACTAATATGTCGTCTCTTGTTGCTTTCCTGAGCCGAAAGTCTCCTGAAAACAGCCTCTCTACCCCTCGGAGTAGGGGTAAGGTTTGCGTACATATCACCCTCCCCAAACCTCACTTGTGGGATTATACTGGGTCGTTGTTGTTGTATAAGCATATGGATTGAATGATAATGTTGGCAATTTCCCAGCATACTCTTTGTTGTCAAATAGCACAGGTCCTGTAGGCTTTAGCTAGCGAGCTAACTAAATAAAATATCATTTTTAAGGAATTTTTTAAATTGAACATTTGTCTATCTAAAATTAAAATATATCTTAATAATATAAAAGAATACTTCTTTTGTCTTGAACTGGGTAATAAAGAATGGTAGCGATATTCACTTGATATTTTTTCCCCAAATTGGCTAATTCAATAATTATTAGCACTATAAACTAATAAAAAAAAATAACAACCACACTTCAATACAAAATTTAGAAAATCATGTGTTCAAAGCAAACGCTCATGTAGATGCAAAATTATTGAACTTTTTCACACACACAAAAAAAAAAAAAAAAAGTTGGAATATAGAAAAATATGGTTTACCTATTTCAGTTACAACTGCATAAAGGGGCTAGGGCGGAGCAACTGTGACTTTATAAAGTAATAGAAAGAGCTGGACTTCATCTGCTTCACCTACTCCTATATACCTTATATAAAAAATTATAAAAAAATCATCAAAATGGAGGATTTTGAGAATTATGTCATTTAAAATGGCTAAATGAGTATGACTGAATTAAGTAACAAAGTATAGTACTTAACGTAGAAAAGAAAAGGCACATCGACATTTCAAATTTTATTGTTTTTTTTCCGTTGGAGCTTTCTTGCTATGTAAATTAAGTTAAGAGAACTTATAGCTCTACATTGGGATGCAAGTGATTATCAGAAACATACATTTTCATATACAAATGCTATTGTTTTGTGTGCAGAAACCAGGATCAGATGCTCCTCTCGATGTTACAATTGCAACATAACCTAGGGATATACATATATCGGGTTGGTTAGGATTTTTCAATTACCAATTCAAACTAATAATGTCGGGTTTTTAATCTATAATCAAACCAAAAAAACAAACTCGGACTTTTCAATCTCGATTTTTCTCGAATTTTTAGGGGGTTTTCTGGTTTTCGGATTTTTTCTGGTAAAGTCTTCATAGCACAAAATATGTAACTTGTGCTCCAAATATTTTTTTAACCCTATTAAGATACAACTATATAATGTTGATGATAGGCTATAATTGCATATTTTAGTCACTTATTACACTCTAATTTACCGCACTTTATTTGAGTTTGAGCTTTAATCGCTAGTGTTTTGCACTAACGGTGTGTTTTATGCCTTGTAGGAGTGATCCGAGCTATATAGATGTTATGGAATGCATTCAAGTGATTTGGAGCTTTGAAGTCTGAGTAAAAGCCCAAGGAATTAAGCCGGGATCGTGTCAGGGGTCAAATTTGATAGTTAAGAACAAACGAAGACTCGAGTAGGCATATTGCGCACTGTCTAGTAAATACATATAACGTTTTTCTCAGACCTCCATTTAGTCCCCACAATATATGGTTTGAAAGCTAACCCAAAGGTCTACAAATTTCATGTTTTACACAAATTCCAAACGGAACGGGGCGAAAACGCGCAAGATTTGAGCCAAAACAAACGAAACCGGGAAAAGGGCCAGTTGGGCGCCACAGGCAGCGCCTGGCGCCACCTGTGGAGCCAAAAACAGTATGCACAAATATTTGGGCCGCCGGGCTGGGCGCCGATGACGTGAAATGTGTCCTATTTCGCTCGGGACAAGGTTATTTCGGCCCTAGACCTACCCAACATGTATAAAAGCAAGACTAAACCTATTTTTGAAGAGGGGGAAGCCACTTTAGGGAGAGCTAACATACTTTGAAGGAGAAATCACGTGGGGGCAACACACGCCACGCTTGGAGGAGGCTTCTACCTAGTTTATCTTCTCTCCTCTTTCTTTAATTTCATAGTTCATTAGTTCTAGAGTTTTGGGTGCTACATGAACATTGTAGTTTGAAGCTTGAATTGTTTTTATTATTTTATCATATTGGTTTATTTACTTAATCTTGTGCTTAATTATTTGATTGCTTGATCACCAATTGAATACTATCTACGAATCTAGGATTGAACTCGGGAGAGGGAATTCTAGATTGAATATAAGATTGAGTAGAGCAAGATCTTAACTCTTAGGGGGAGCGGATTTGCGGTTAGGATAGGAATATACCTAATCGCCTTGCTTGGTTATTATACGGGAATTGTAAATGCGTTCTTGTTAATCCTAATTCCATAGGAATATAGGCGTTAGGTTAGCTTGAATAGGCGAGTTGTACTTTGGGAGAAGGCTACGAGCAATATTAACCCTGTCAACTAATAAACCAGATAAATTAATTAGATGATTTAAATGGAAATCTCAACGGAATTGTTAGCTAACCCATAACTCTAGAATATTCACTCACATTGAATTCGTCTCTATAATTCACCAACTTGTTTTCTTTAATTTCTTAGTCTACTACTCTAGATTATCTTTAGTTAAATATTCATACTTTGGAATTCACTTGAATAGATTAATTGTTTGGTTTAATTTAGTTGATAGTTAATCACAAGTCCGTGTGGGTACGATATCTGGATTTACAATTATATATTACTTGTCGACCACGTATACTTGCATGTGCGTTTGGGAGCAACAAGTTTTTGGCGCCGTTGCCGGGGACTTAGAAATTAAATAGTCTACTAGGTTAGATTTTTACTTTTTGTCTATTCAAGTTTCTTTTTATTTTTATCTTAGTTTAAAAATTTATTATCTTTGTTGACATGGCTTCTTGGAATGAAAATTGGTCGAATATTGGTTATTCTTATTATGATGATCCTTGTCCATATTGTGGAGGACCTTACTGGTGGAAAAATTATCAGAATGTTCCCGGGAGCGAGTTGTGCGTACAATCTCAATCCTTTGAGTGGAATATTTGTAATATATGTGGTGGTCAAGGTGGCTATTGGGATGGTTGTCCTTATTCTTACTATCCTTCTCAGAGTTCTTATTATAATGTTTCTAATAATGTTTATGAGTTTGATAGGAGCAAGGAATTGGAGGATATGGAAAGCATGGCTCATATTATGGACATGATGAGGCAAATAGTCGAGCTACAAGATGAAACTCGAAAGGCTGCACAAAGAATTAGTGCAGCAATCATAAGAATGAAGGCCGAGGCGAAGGAAGTGGCTGAAGAGAGCGAGTTCCCACCAAAAGATAATTTAGAAGAAGCAGATATAGTGAGCCAATCTTGGCTAGATGAACAAGCTCAACTAATAAAATCTCATGACTTTCTATGTGATGGTCTTTCAAATGTGACAGAACAACTAATAGAAGGAAGAACTGAGCTCAGGCAAGAGATAGACCAATTTGGCTTAGATATCCATGACATGCACGATCAATTGAATAAAAAGGTCGAGGCGTCTGATGCTCTACAACCAATTGTTGTGGATACTGGTCAACTTATGGAGCGGAAAGAGGAATTCCAACTATTCGATCAAAATATTATTAATAATGCCAAGGTTGACGAAGAGCTCAAAATTGAGAATGTCAAAAATAATGCCATTTTGGAGTTAGAGCGTACTGTACCTCATTCTAAACACTTTTCAACATTGTGTTTGGTTGGTGATATGGGAATTGACCTAGTCGAGCATATGGAGGAGTCAATGGATGAGGAACAAAGTGTTTATATTCTGAAATTTGCCACACCAAGGAGACAAAACGACATTCCTCACTTAAAGGCCCAGAAGTACAAGATGCGATACCTATTACTTGATTTCTTTATTTTTATGCCACCGCCCCAGGAACGTGATACAAAGGATGATGCAAAATTGGGGGCGTAATTTATATCCTCAAAGTGAAAGGAAAAGAGTAGGAGCATGGATTCAAAGCCAATAGGCATGTGCTAAAGCGAGCAGGTGGTTGAAACTGAGTGTGAGGTACCCACACAAAGTATCATACCTGGGAGAAGTCTGAGTATCCCATGAGCTGCTAATTCTTCGGCCTTTGGCCTACCAGGGAGTCTCTTTTACCCTCTTATTATTTATAGTGTGCATTGAGGATATTGCACAATTTTAAGTGTGGGGTGAGGAGATTGTCTGAGTGACTTTCTATGTTATTTTAGTTGTGCTAGTTTAATTGAATAATTTTTTTTTAGAAAAACATACCAAAAAAATGGACTTTTCCCAACGATGGATCTCCTAGACAGTTTTCTTGAGGGAGTTAAGTCTAAAGAAAAAGGACAAAAAGATTTTTTTTGTAGGTAGTGTAGCAATTCCCCCTTGGTTTTTCTTTGTGCCGCGGTTCTTTTCCAAGGGTTTTGTTTGAACCGGGTGTAGGTAGTTTTATGTTTTTTAGGAGAGAAGCCATGGTGTTGTGAATTGAATTGAAGCAATATCTCTTGACTTTGTCATGCCTTGAGAATAGTGAGTAATTTAGTTGTGACGCTTAGGCTCAATTTTTGATTCTTGTATAAGTACCTTAAATTGTATGTTCTCAACTTTGCTTAACTTCTTTGACTAAAGTGTCTTGATGAGTCCAATCCAGAGTGAGTTATGTACCATGTGTGTGTGAGGTTTTGGGTTATTCTGTGCATTGCATTTGATGTCTAGAACTTTCCCCGTGTGTTTGCAAAGCGAAATAGTAATTTTGTTCAGTCTTGGAAGTGATATATGCGTTTCTTTGTTGACCCATATAAATATTTTATCCGCCTAATTGTTATGTATCATAGTTAACCCCTTTGAGCCTATAATCCTGTTTCTTTGGCAACCACATTACAAGCCTTAACCATTTGTTTGAATTAACCATCTATTTAAACATTTTCACCTCTCATAAGCACTTGAATTGTTATGAACTTTGTAAAAGTTAAAGTGGGGGGTGGTTGTTTTGGCTTTTGAGTGGAACTAATTGAATAAGGAGAAAGGTGCATTGTTTTGAAAAGTAAGAGCCACTTGAATTGAAAAAAAAAGGTTGGATTATTCTGGAAAAAAAAAAAGGATACGTGGTGGCTCTTGATGTAAGTGTGCTTAAAAAAGAATGGGGTTATTTACATTGATGTGAAGGTGGAGTTTTGGTTTGACATAAGTATGTGGTTTGAATGTTAAAGTATATGTATTAAAGTGCTTAGGGAGGTGTAGTCACTCTTATATCTAAATGTATCCTACCCGTCCCTCAGCCTACATTACAACCAAATAAAGTCCTACTTGATCCTAGACTGAATGAGCTCGATTAGTAGAGTAGTACACTACAGACAAGCCTATGGTGCATCTTTTGTGGCATATGAATGTTATTTCTGAGAGTGAGCGAATTCTTTCTATCTTGAGTTCCTAAGTGTTTTTAAATTTTATTGTGTGGGATTACTCTCGTTGGTTGTGTGAGGGCACTTGACTCATGAAGGAAAGGTAATTTTAGTGACCTCTATGTTAGAGTAATTGGGTGAGTTATGAATAATGCGTGGTACTTGTGAGTCAAATCTTCAGGTTAAGATGTTACGCCCGTGCTTAGTCTATTTTAAATATTCTTGGCGTGATGAGTTAGGAGAATTATTTAAAAAGGTTGTGTCTATCTAAAGTGTAGTTTGATTGTTCAAGGACGAGCAATGGTTTAAGTGTGGGGTGTTGTATAATGTATTTTTCAAGAAAATAACACAATAATGTGAAATAAGTCATAACTGATAGGAGCAAACCTGTTGTATGTGAAAGAACGAAATGTAAACAAAACAAAAGAAAGAAATGTCAAAGAGAGAAGAAAAAGTAGTATGAAATTAAATGATAGGCGGAAGAATTCATATTTAAATTCTTTTCTTATGACGTAAGTGCTTACGCCGGTAGTGCATTCAAATGCCTATAAAAGGGGTCTGCATTTTTATTTGCATATCATCCCTCAAATTCTTCTTTCTCTACAATTAATAAAGAGCTATTCTTTTTGTGGCCGTGGAGTAGGCAAAAATTGCCGAACCACGTAAATCTTGTCTTGTCTTATGCGCTTTATTGCTTTTCTCTTTTATATATTTTTTCCTTCTATTAGCCTGACACGCTTCCCAACAACTGGTATTAGAGTACAGACTGTGTAATTCTGGTAGAAAAGTATGGTATTTGGTGCGGGTACAATTCACAAGAATAGTGTGACACTATTGAACATTGTTACTAACACTATTCAAAATAGTGAAATACTATTCATTAAAAGTGATAGTACTGTTCATCAATACTGATTGTTGTCTACCTTATACGATTGGGATATTTTTTTTACACGGAATAGTATTCATTGTTACTATTCACATAAAAAAATTTATGAAAAATGGTATCGGTAGAAGGGAAGGTTAAGATTGACAAGTTCAATGGCAAGATTTTGGATTCTAAAAAATGCAAATAGAGGATTATTTATACTAGAAAAAATTACACTTACCTTTGACCGAGGTAAACCAGACAATATTACCAAAACGGATTGGGATTTATTAGATTGCCAAGATCTAGGTGTGATTCATTTGACGCTAACACAAAATGGAGCGTTTAACATCCCTAACGAGAAGACCATTGCAAGCCTGATGAAGGCGTTATCAAATATGTACCAGAAGTCATCTGCTTCAAATAAAGTCTATTTGATGCGTCGATTGTTCAACTTAAAGATGACAAAAGGTGGATATGTCACAGAAAATATCAATGAGTTTAATATAATATTAACTCAGTTGAGTTCTGTTAATATAACATTTGATGAGTAAGTCAGGGCATTGATTCCACTATCATCTCTACCGGAGAACTGGTCTGCAGCGGCAACGGCAATTAGCAGTTCATCAGGAAATATCAAACTCAAATTGAACGATATTAGAGACTTGGTTCTAAGTGAAGATATTCGGCAAAGAGAATCAAGTTATTCCCCTGGATCTACTTTTAATACTGAAAGGTGGGGGAGAAGCAACCAAAGAGGACAAAATCATGGTCGTGGTAGATCAAAGTCAAAGTGAACTAGAGCATTTTGTTGAAGCAATGCAGGTGATAAACTCAGATAAGTGGAAGCTAGCCATGAAAGAAGAAATGAATTCTCTTCAAAAGAATAAAAAATGGATACTTACAGAGTTACAAAAAGAAAAGAAGCATTGCAGAACAAGTGGGTGTACAGAGTCAAGAAAGAGCATAATGATAAGAAGATATACAAAGCACGATTATTATTAAAGGATTTTAGCAGAAGGAAGAAATTGACTACACCGAGATCTTCTCTCCTATAGTCAAATTAACTATTATCAGGTTGGTGCTAAGTATCATAGCTGCAGAAAATCTATATTTGGAGCAGCTAGATGTTAAAACTGCTTTCTTGCATTGTGACATTGAAGAAGACATCTACATGAAGCAACATGAAGGTCTTCAAGTTTTTGGTAAAGAAAACCTTGTGTGTAAGTTGAAGAAGAGTTTGTATGGTTTAAAACAAGCTCCCCGACAATAGTACAAGAAATTTGATGGATTCATACATAACAATGGTTTCACATGATGTGAGATGGACCATAGTTGTTATATAAAAAATCTTAATAAATCCTATATCATTTTACTATTTTACGTTGATGATATACTACTTGTAGGATCTAGCATAAATGAGATCAACATGGTTAAGAAACAACTAGCGAAGGAATTTGAAATGAAAGACTTAAGACCAACTAAGCATATGCTTGGGATGAGGATTAGTAGAAAAAGGTCCAAAGGAACCTTAAAATTATCTTAAGAAAAGTATATACAAAAGGTACTAAAATGGTTCAGTCTTCATGATGCAAATACCAGAAGCACTCCACTCGGAAGCCATCTTAATCTGTAGAATGACCAATCACCTAAGACGGATGAACAAAGGAAGTACATGTCCAAAGTTCTATATGATTCAGCAGTAGGAAGTTTGATGTATGATATGGTTTGCACAAGATCTGATATAGCCCATGTAGTTGGAGTTGTCAGTATATACATGTCAGATCCAGGAAAGAAGCATTGAAAAGGTGTAAAATGGATATTTATATCTCAAAGGCACCTCTTGTATGGCACATTATTTTAAAAATAATAATAATATCTTACAAATTTTTGCTGATACAAAGTTAGGCGGCGATCTGGATAGTTGAAAAAGTACCATAGGCTACATGTTCACCTTGGTGGTACTGTTGTTAGCTGCATGTCCAGACTTCAGAAAAGTGTCGATCTATCTACCACTAAAGCAGAGTACATGGCAATCTCTGAAGCTAGAAAAGAGATGAATTGGCTCAAGAATTTTCTTTAAAAGTTAGGTAAAGAGCAGGACAATTGTGAGCTTTTCAGCGATAGCCAGAGTGCAATTCATCTTTCCAAGAATCTAGTATTTCATGCAAGATCAAAGTACATCTAATTGAGCTATTGTCACGACCTGGACTTTCCACCTTTGGGAGTCGTGATGGCGCCTAATCGTGAAAGCTAGGCAAGCCGAGTGTTATAGATCTTATTAACCTTTTCCTTAACCTTTTAACAATTTCAAATTAAAATGCGATCAACAGCGAAATAATAATAATAATAATAATAATAATAATAATAATAATAATAATAATAATAATAATAATAATAAAATAAAAATACGGAAGAAAAAATCTGATAATGTAACCAAATGCTAGTGCAAAAATACAAAATACAACTCTACCTAGAAGTGGTGTCACAATGTCACGGACCCTCTACGAATACTACAAACAGTGGTCTGAATAAAAAGATACAAGTCTGTCACTGAAGTAAATAAAAACATAATAGAAAAGATAGAAGGGGATGCCAAGGCCTGCGGACATCTGCAGGACTACCTCGGGTCTTCGCTGGACTGAAGGCAGCAACCTCGCTATGTTCCAAAAGCTTCGTTATCGAGATCTACACACAATGCAGAGTGTAGTATAAGCACAACCGACCCCATGTGCTGGTAAGTGTCGAGCCTAATCTCGGCGAAGTAATGAAGAGGCTAGGACAAGACTACCAAATAAACTTGTGCACTTAAAGCATATACGGTAAATAATTATAACGGGAACTAGCAGTTAAATATGGGAAGGGGAAACATGTTGCGGGGAATATCAAGTACTAACAGGATTTCACTAGAAAAGCATAGGAACATCTTAAATTTCGCATCAGTAAGAATAAGAAAAATAGTAACGAACCAATATCCACTTTTATTCTTTATTGTTGTGGCATGTAATCCGGTCCAAATAATATAATATTATTGCGGCGTGTAACTCGATCCAAATCATATAACACTGTTGCGGCGTGCAACCCGACCCCACATGTCCTCCCTTATTACTCCTTGTGGCGGCGTGCAATCCGATCCCATATAATATTGTTGCGGCACGTAACCCGATCTCAATATACAAATCAACACCAATGACAAACGAATCCCGGAAAGGGAACAATGATATAATAACAATATCCCGATAAGGGAAACAATATCACAAGCAATGACATCCGGCAAGGAAAACAACTACAACCAATCCAGTTTCCACAATTAATTCATATAATAGACCTCAACTTGAGCCAATACTTTACAGTTGCCAATTACTAATAATTCATCATAAATCTTATACCACAATTTCTAACCATCAAGTTAAGCATAATCAATACATAATAAAAATACAACAAATCCGAATATAATACTCGCGGGCATGTTTGACACCAACATATAGATACTCGTCACCTCACTTATACATCGTACTTGACACTAACACATAGCAATTAAGACACAACACGTATTCCCTCAAGCTAACGTTAGGCCAAACAATTACCTCAACTTCCACGACTAAACTCAAGCCTCAAGCATCGCTTTCCCTTTAGATTTTGCCTCCAATTTACTTGTATCTAACCCAAATCAATTTAACAACATCAATAAATGCTAAAGAATTCAACCCCAGTGCTAAATAATAGGTTTTTTATCATTTTTCCCAAAAAGTCAAAAATCGACCCCGGGCCCGCTTGGTCAAAACCCAAGGTTCGGACCAAAACCCGATCACCCGTTCACCCACGATCCCGAATATGTAATTAGTTTCAAAATTCGACTCCAAAACGAGGGCTAAATTCCAATTATTCAAAAAGCCCTAACTCTACCTAAATTCCCAATTTCTATCATGAAAATTCTTGATTTTTGGTTTAAAAGTGATGAAAAATGTTGGGTAATTGAAAGAGTAGAGTTTAGAATTGATTACCAACACTTTGGCGATGAATTTGTGCAAAGGAAATTGCCTCTAGGTCTTGGTAGTTCAAAAATATGAAGAAAATGGGTTCTGCCCGTTTTTAAAATTTGTTTTAAAAAGACTGGGTAGGCTTTCATCGCATTCGCGATGGGCCTGCTGCATTCACGATGGGTCAGGCCCAAATGGCCTTTGCATTCGCGTTGGATAGCTCGTGTTCGCACAGCTTTATCTCCTCAGGCCTTTGCATTCGCATAGAACAAACCGAGCTCCCTCCCCCAGTCCCACTAACTCTATGCATTCGCGTGGGCCAGAACGCGTTCGCGAAGGGTAACCCACCAGAGCTTCGCGTTCGTGTCCTGAGCTCTGCATTCGTGAAGAACAAATGACTCCTATGAAAATTTTCCTTACGCGTTCGCGAGTGAAGCCACGCGAACGCGAAGAACAAAATCAGTGTGCACCTGCAACAGCTATGACATAAAAAATTCTAAGTCCAAAACATCCCGAAACTCATTCGAGCCCTCGAGGCTCCAAACCAAACATGCACACTAACCTAAAAATATCATACGGACTTACTTATGCGATGAAATCACCAAAATAACACCTAGAACTTCATGTTTAACATCAAAATCAAAGAAAAATCTGTCACGCCCCAAATCCGAGGAGCACGACCGGCGCTCAACCGAGTAAACCCAACTGAGCAAGCCTGGCAGGTTTCATACATACTACCCAACCCAACTCATAATTAAATAAGGGATAGACTCCATTAATCAAATTCTATCAACATATAATTAACGATTTCCATTTCATTTTCATTAGCAACTTCATTTCGCCACTTTAAGGGTATTACAAGTTATATA
>MU731104.1:57946-84797 GCA_026770625.1 Nicotiana glauca
TATCTAAGTGTAGAAATAAGAGCTGAGATTATGAATCTTACCTCTTGGGAATGAAAATTTAGGTGTCTTCACTTGATTTTCTTCAATGATTTAGCCCAATCTTATGGAGTAATTTGATGGGAGACTTTCCCTCTCTAAGAACCCTCTTTCTCTCTCTAGAAATGCTCAGAAGAATGCTTAAAATTAGCTATGATATCGAATATATCGATAGGGACGTCGGGTTAAAAATTAGAAAATTAGAGCCCCGAGTCAATGCGATCGCAGAGTTAACATGCGGTCCGCATTATGGACCGCAAAATGCTCCCCAAAAACTAAACATTCTGACTCAGTCTGCGGTAAGAATGCGACCGCATTCATGTTCTGCGGTCGCAAAGTGCACCGCAGAACTGACCCTCACAAAATTCAAAGGAAAATATGCGACGACTATGTGGTCCGCATTTTTATTATGAGACCGCATTTCGACTGCATAACTGACTTCAATTTTATCCAACATTCTGCCTCACTTTGCGGCAGATATGCGGTCCGCATTTTGATTATGCGACCGCATTCTGGACCTCATTTCTTGCATTTTTCTGGAAACTTATTCTTGACTTTTTAATGCATTATTCAATCCAAAAAGGTCCACGGTAGTTAACACATGCTCCTAACTTGGAACCACGGGATCCGGGTTATCGAGTAGGGATTTTACGGGGCCTTACAAAATCTCAAGGACTCTTAAGTATCAAATGTCACAACCGAGGGTCCGATTTACGTCATATGAATTTCGTTTTTAACCAAATTTTACTGGGACAACTTAAATACCATATAAGACCTGTATCGGGCTCTGGAACCAAAATACGGGCCCGATACCATCAAATTCAAACACATTTAATTTTTCAAAAACTATTATAATTTCAGTTAAACAATTTTCTTCAAAAATTTATTTCTCGGGCTTGGGATCTCGGAATTCAATTCCGGGTATACGCCCAAGTCCCATATTTTTCTACGTTCCCTCCGGGATCTTACAAATCGCGAATCCAGGTATGTTTACCAAAATTTTGACCGAAGTCAACTTAAATTTAATTTTAAAGGCAAAATTAGCATTTTTGTCATATTTTCACATAAAAGCGTTCCGGATATAAGCCGAGACTGTGCACGCAAATCGAGGTAGGGTAAAATGAGATTTTTAAGGCCTCGAAACACAAAATTAACTTATAAATCAAGTTTGGGTCATCACATCCTCCACCTCTAAAACAATTGTTCGTCCTCAAACGAACATAGAAAAGAAGTACCTGAGTCGGAGAAAAGATGGGGATATAGGCTCCGCATATCAGACTCGTAATCCCAGGTATTTGCCTCGGTAGGCTGACCTCTCCACTGAACACGAATAGAAGGGAACTTCTTCGATCTCAACGGACGAACCCGTCAGTCTAGAATAGCTACCGGCTCCTCCTCATAGGTCAAGTCTTTGTCCAACTGGACAGTGCTGAAGTTTAACACGTGTGATGGATCACCGTGATACTTCTGAAGCATGGATACATGAAATACTGGGTGCACAGCTGATAAACTCGGCGACAACGCAAGTCTTTAAGCCACCTCTCTCACTCGATTCAGAATCTCAAAAGGACCAATGAACCTGGGGCTTAGCTTGCCTTTCTTCCCAAATCTCATCACGCCCTTCATGGGCGACACCCACTCTCCGACCATGTGCCACATCACGAACCTTGCGATCGGCATAACTCTTCTATCTAGACTGAGCTGTACGAAGCTTGTCCTGAATGATCTTCACCTTATCCAAGGTATCCTGAACTAAATCTGTACCCAAAAACCAAGCCTCTCCCGGCTCAAACCACCCAACCGGTGACTGACACCGCCCACCATATAATGCCTCAAAGGGAGCCATTTGAATGCTCTACTGGTAGCAGTTGTCGTAGGCAAACGCTGGTAATGGCAAGAACTGATCCCAAGAACCTCCAAAGTCAATAACACATGCTCGGAGCATATCCTCTAAAATTTGAATAGTACGCTCAGATTGTCTGCCCGTCTGAGGATGAAATGATGTGCTCGACTCAACCCGCGTACCCAACTCATGTTGTACTGCCCTCTAGAAATGCGAGGTAAACTGCGTACCCTGGTCAAAAATGATAGACAAAGGCACACCATGAAGACAAACAATCTCCCATATATAGATCTCAGCCAACCGCTACGAGGAATAGCAAACCGCCACAGGAATGAAATGCGCTGACTTGGTCAGCCTATCCACAATAACCCACACTACATCAAACTTCCTCCGAGTCTGAAGGAGTCCAACAACGAAGTCCATAGTGATATGCTCCCACTTCCAATCAGGAATCTCAATCTTCTGAAACAAACCACCAGATCTCTAATGCTCGTACTTTACCTGCTGACAATTCAAACACCGATCTACATAGGCAACAATGTCCTTCTTCATTCTCCTCCACTAATAATATTGCCGCAAGTCCTGATACATCTTAGCGGCACCCGGGTGAATGGAATACCAGGAACTATGGGCCTCCTCTAGAATCAACTCACGAAGTCCATCCACATTAGGCACAAAAATACAACCATGCATCCTCAAAACTCCATCATCTCCAACTATAACCTGCTTGGCACCCTCGTGCCGCACTATGTCTCTAAGGACAAGCAAATGAGGATCATCATACTACCAATCTCGGATATGCTCAAATAATGAAGAACGAGCGACTGTGCAAGCTAGAACACGGCTGGGCTCAAAAACATCCAACCTCACGAATTGATTGGCTAAAGCCTGAACATCCAAAGCAAGCGGTCTCTCCTCAACCGGAATATACGCAAGGCTGACCATACTGGCTAACTTCCTACTCAAAGTATCGACCACTATATTGGCCTTTCCCCGATGATACAAGATGGTGATATCATAGTCCTTTAATAGCTCCAACCACCTCCTCTACCTCAAATTTATCTCCTTCTGCTTGAACAAATATTGCAAACTCTTGTGATCTGTGAACACCCCACACGACACGCCATATAAATAATGCCTCCAAATCTTCAGCGTGTGAACAATGGCTGCTAGCTCCAAATCATGAACTGGATAATTATTCTCGTGAGTCTTCAACTACCGCGAAGAATATGCAATAACCTTGCCATTTTGCATCAACACCGCACCAAGTCCAATACGAGATGCATCACAATATACCGTATATGACCCTGAACCTGTGGTCAAAACCAACACTGTCGGTGTAGCCAAAGCTATCTTGAGCTTCTGAAAGCTCGTCTCACACTCGTCCGACCGCCTGAACTGGGCACCCTTCTGGGTCAACCTGGTCATCGGGGTTGCAATAGATGAAAACCCCTCCACAACCTACGGTAATAGCCCGCCAAACCCAAGAAACTCTGAATCTCTATGGCTGATGTGGGTCTAGGCCAGTCCTTGACTGCTGCAATCTTCTTAGGATCCACCTGAATACCCTCTACTGATACAACATGACCCAGGAATGCAACTGAACTCAACCAAAACTCACACTTTGAAAATTTAGCATACAACTCACTATCCCTCAAAGTCTGAAGAACGACTCGAAGATGTTGCTCGTGCTCCTACCGCCTGCGGGAATAGATGAAAATATCATCAATGAAGACAATATTGAAGGAATCCAAATAAGGCTTGAACACTCAGTTCATAAAATCCATGAAAGTTGCTGGGGCATTTTTCAACCCGAATGACATCACTAGGAACTCATAATGCCTATACCGAGTGCAAAAAGCTGTCTTAGGGACATCAGATGCCCTAATCCTCAGCTGATGGTAGCCAAATCTCAAATCAATCTTTGAAAATACCTTGGCGCCCTGAAGCTGATCAAACAAATCATCAATCCTCAGCAATGGATACTTGTTCTTGATGGTGGCCTTGTTCAGCTGTCGATAATCTATACACATCCTCATCGATTCGTTCGTCTTCTTAACAAACAACACCGACACATCCCAAGGTGAGACACTAGGTCAAATGAAGCCCTTATCAAGCAAGTCTTGCAACTGTTCTTTCAGTTCTTTCAACTCTGGAGGGGCCATACAATACGACGGAGTAGAAACAGGCTGAGTGCCCGGAGCCAAATCAATGCAAAAGTCAATATCCTTATCGGGCGGCATACCCGGTAGGTCTGCAGGAAATACCTTTGGAAACTCACGAACAACAGGCACAGAATCCATAGAAGGAACCTCGGCACTAGAATCACGAACATACGCCAAATAGGACAAACATCCCTTCTCAACCATATGCCAAGCCTTCATATATAAGATACACCTACGGGTGAAATAACTAGGATTCCCCCTTCACTCTAAACCAGGTAAACCCGACAAGGCTAAGGTCACAGTCTTGGCATGACAGTCCAAGATAGCATGGTAAGGTGATAAACAGCCCATCCCCAATATGACATCAAAATCAACCATATCCAAAAGTAACATATCTACTCGGGTCTCAAAACCTCCAATCATAACTATACATGAACGATGGACATGATCCACCATAATAGAATCACCTACTAGTGTAGACAAATATACACGAGCACTCAAAGAATCACTAGGCATGACCAAATATGGGGCAAAATAAGATGACACATAGGATTATGTAGACCCTGGATCAAATAGAACGGAAGCATCTCTACTACAGACCAGAACAGTACCTGTGATAACTGCATCGGAGGCCTCAGCCTCAAGCCTGGCTGGAAGAGCATAACATCGAGGTTGGGCCCCACCACTCTGAGCTACGTCCTTGGGACGGCCTCCTACTGGTCAGCCTCCACCTCTAGCGGCATGATCTCCACCTCTAATACCTCTACCCCCCACCTCTAGCACCTTTACCCCCACCTCTAGCTGGCTGCGGGCGGTGGAATACCCAGTGCCTGAACCATGGCATGGGAACTCTACTGCTGCAGCTAAATGCCCACTAATCTCGAACAAGACCTCCGGATATGACCATACTTACTGCACTCAAAGCATCTACCTAAGTGTTGCGGCTGAGGAAACTGAGACTGACTCTGGCGAGCTGGCTGACCATGAGAATAGCTATGAAGAGGAGATGCTCTGATAGGAGCTGATGGTACACGGTAGGAGTGAACATAGTAGAATTTCAATTAGCATTGAGAAACCAAACCGCACGACAGAGATGAATAGAAGTGAAATTGTTCCTAACTTTGTAGATACTGAGGGATAAGAACGGACGTCTCTGTACCGATCCCTCAAACTCTACCAAGCTTGTCCGTGAATTGTGAGACCTAAGCAACCTAGATCTCTAATAAAAACTTGTCACAACCCGGACTTGCCACACTCGAGAGTCGTGATGGCGCATACTCGTGAAAGCTAGGCAAGCCGAGTGTTATAGATTTTATTACCCTTTTTCCTTAACCTTTTAACAATTTCAAATTAACAACAACAACAATAACAATAATAATAATAAAACAAAATGCAGAAGATGAAATCTAATAATTTAACCAAATTCTAGTGCGAAAATCCAAAATACAACTTCACCCAGAACTTGTGTCACAATGTCACGGACCCTCTATGAATACTACAAACAGTAGTCTGAATAAAAAGATACAAGTCTGTCTCTGAAGTAAATAAAAACATAATAGAAAAGAGAGAAGGGGACGCCAATTCCTGCGGACGTTTGCAGGAATACCTTGGGTCTCCGCTGGACTGAAGGCAGCAACCTCGCTATGGTCCAAAAGATTCAATACCGGGATCTGCACACAGTGTAGAGTGTAGTATCAGCATAACCGATTTCATGTGCTGGTAAGTGTCGAGCCTAACCTCGGCGAAATAGTGACGAGGCTAGGACAAGACTATCAAATAAACGTGTGCAGTTAAAGCATATACGGCAAATAATAATAACGGGAACTAGCAGTTAAATATGGGAAAGGGAAACATGTTGCGGGGAATATCAAGTACCAACAGAGTTTCAGTAGAAAAGCATAAGGTACATCTTAAATTTCGCATCAGTAAGAATAAGGAAAATAGTAACGAACCAATATCCACTTTTATTCTTTATTGTTGCGGCTGCAACCCGATCCAAATAATATAATACTATTGCGGCGTGCAACCCGATCCAAATTATATAACACTGTTGCGACGTGCAACCCGACCCCACTTGTCCTCCCTTATTACTCCTTGTTGCGGCGTGCAACCCGATCCCATATAATATTATTGCAGCGCACAACCCGATTCCAATATACAAATCAACACCAATCACAAACGAATCCCGTCAAAAAACAATGATATAACAACAATATTCCAGCAAGGGAAACAATATCACAAGCAATGACATCCCGGCAAGGGAAACAACTACAACCAATCCAATTTCCACATTTAATTCACATAATAGACCTCAACTTGAGCCAGTACTTTACAGTTGCCAATTACTAAGAATTCATCATAAATCTTGTACCACAATTGCTAACAATTAAGTTAAGCATGATCAATACATAATAAAATCACAACAAGTCCGAATATAAGACTCACAGGCAAGTTTGACACCAACGTATAGATACTAATCACCTCACTTATACGTCGTACTCGACACTAACACATAGCAATTAAGTCACAACACCTATTCCCTCAAGCTAAGGTCAGGCCAAACACTTACCTCCATTTCCATGCCCAAACTCAAGCCTCAAGCACTGGTTTCCCTATAGATTTTGCCTCCAATTTACTTGTATCTAACCCCAAATCAATTTAACAACATCAATAAATGCTAAAGAATTCAACCCCAATGCTAAATTTTAGGTTTTCTATCATTTTCCCTAAAAAGTCAAAAATCGAACCTAGGCCCACTTGGTTAAAACCCGAGGTTCGGACCAAAATCCGATCACCCATTCACCCGCGTTCTTCAAAATCTGACCCCAAAACATGGTCTAAATTCCAATTATTCAAAAAGCCCTAACTCTACCCAAATTCCCAATTTCTATCATGAAAATTCTTAATTTTTGGTCTAAAAGTGATGAAAAATGTTTGGTAATTGAATGAGTAGAGTTTAGAATTTATTACCAACACTTTGGGGATGAATTAGTATGAAGAAAGTCGCCTCTAGGTCTTGGTAGTTCGAAAATATGAAGAAAATGGATTCTGCCTGTTTTTAAATATGTTTTAAAAAGACTGGGCAGGCCTTCATCACTTTCGCGATGGGTCTGCCGCGTTCGTAATAGGTCAGTCCGAAATGTCCTTCGCGTTCATGTTGGATGGCCCGCGTTCGCGAAGCTTTAAATCCTCAGGTCTTCGCGTTCGCGGTCAAACGGTCGTGTTCGCATAGAAAAAATCGAGCTCCCTCCCCCAGTCCCACTAACTCTATTCGTTCGCGTGGGCCGAAACGCGTTCACGAAGTGTAACCCTCCAGAGCTTCGCGTTCGCATCCTGAGCTCCGCATTCACAAAGAACAAAATGACTCCTGAGGAAATTTGCCTTACGAGTTCGCGAGTGAAGCCACATGAACGCGAAGAACAAAATCACTGTGCACCTGCAACAGCTATGATAGCAGAAATTCTAAGTCCAAAACATCCCGAAACTCACCCGAGCCCTCGGGGCTCCAAACCAAACATGCACACTCCCTAAAAACATAATACGGACTTACTTGTCCGATCAAATTGCCAAAATAACACCTAGAACTTCAAGTTTAGCATCAAAATCAAAGAAAAATCTCAAGGTCTCTTAAGTTTCAAATTTCACAACCGAGAGTCTGATTTACGTCATATGAATTCCGTTTTTAACCAAATTTTACAAGCATAACTTAAATACCATATAAGACCTATTTCGGACTACGGAACCAAAATACGGGCCCGATACCATCAGATTCAAACACATTTAAATTTTCAGAAACTCTTATAATTTCAATTAAACAATTTTCTTCAAAAATTCATTTCTCGGGCTTGGGACCTCAGAATTCAATTTCGGGCATACGCCCAAGTCCCATATTTTTCTACAAGCCCTCCAGGACCTTCAAATTGCGGGTCCGGGTCTGTTTACCCAAAATATTGCTCGAATTCAACTTGAATTCAATTTTAAAGGCAAAATTAGAATTTTTGTCATATTTTCACATAAAAGCGTTTTGAATATACGCTCGAACCACGCACGTAAATTGAGGTGGGGTAAAATGAGGTTTTTAAGGCCTCAGAACATAGAATTAACTTGCAAATCAAGTGATAACCTTTTGGGTCATCACAATTATCATCATATCCGAGAGTTGATAAGTGAAGGAACTCTTTCCCTACAAAGATACCAGGATTAAAGAACATGCCAGACATATTGACTAAAGTTGTCGTTGTTGACAAACTGAGGTTGTGGACAATCCCAGTTTAGCCTTCAAAACTGATTGCGTGAAACCCCCCACCCCCAAAAGAATAGCAATTTTTTTTATTTTTAATTTCTTTCTTGATGTAACATATGTTTGAGGGGAAGATTAATAGGATCAAACCTGTTATTGTAAGTGAAAGAAATAAAATTAGACAAAACAAAAGAAAGAAAAGTCAAAGAGAGGAGAAAAAGTAGTATGAAACAGAAGTGCTTGTGTCGGCAGCGCATTCAAATGCCTATAAAATGGGTCTTCATTTTCATTTGTTGTCCCTAAACTTCTTATTTCTCTTCAATTAATAAAGATATATTCTTCGTGTGGTCGTGGAGTAGGCAAAAATTACCGAACTACGTAAATTTTTTCTTGTGCAATTTATTGCTTTTCTCTTTTAAATATTTTTTCTCTTCTATTAGCTTGACACGCTTCCCAAAAATAGTATTATACTAAAATATTCAATAACGATGATAATAAAATTACATAAAGCAAATATTAATAATTAATGAGCCATAATAAGAATTAACATAATCTAAATATACTATATACGTCATGCTAAACTAAGTAGCTAATAAGTACTATTAATTACATAACTAAGCACTAAAAAAAAGATAAAATAAGTTATAAATTCTCATTATAAATGATGATAGGCTACAATTGCGTATTTTAGTCGCTTATTACACTCTAATTTACTGCACTTTAATTGAGTTTGAGCTATAATCGCTAGTGTTTTGCACTAGCTGTGTGTTTTATGCCTTGTAGGAGTGATTTCGAGCTATATAGATGTTATAGAATGAATTCAAGTGATTTGGAGATTTTATGTCTGAGTAAAATCCCAAGGAATTAAGCCGGGATCGTGTTCAGGGGTCAAATTTGTTATTAAGAACAAACGAAGACTCGAGTAGGCATATTATGCATTGCCTAGTAAAATAGGCATAACTCTTTGCTCCAAACTCTATTTGGGCTATATAATATATGGTTGGAAATATAAAACATATAACTTTCATGTTTTATTATTTTTTTATATTCCAAACATAACAGGGTAACAAACGCGGTCAAAACCGTAACTGCGGACATGGACGCGGACTGAGTCAGTGCAATGAGAAAATACTGCGACCGCGAGCGTCCAAACCTGAAAATTTGTCCTTTTTCACGTAGGAGAAAGTATAATTATTTGGACCCGACCCTACTTAGTATATATAAATGGAAAATGGTATTTTAAGAGGTTGGACACACTTTTGACATAGACTCAACCTAAGGAAGCAAAGACACAACAGGAGCAAGGCGGGGAATTCTTCTACGAGTTTTTCCTTCCTCTTCCTATTTTTCATTATTGGTTATGAATTTTATATTGTAGTTTTACATACTATTATGAATAGTTAATTTGTTATCTAGGGTTTTGATAGAACATTTTTTAGGATAAATTCTTGTTATGTTTTTATATAATTAAGCCGTTGGATTTCTCTATTTGTTCAGCTACGTGTTTATTTCAGATGATTGAATGGCTATCGATTGACTGTGCCTATTTATTATGTGTTGCTTGAGAAAGGATACATATTTAGGTGGGTGTTAAACAACGTCACTCCTAACGTATGTGAGAAATCAATACAGCGGGTTTAAAGGCAGGTTCAGAAATAACAAAGCCTTAACGTGGTCAAATGAGCGGTTAGATGAAGCCAACTAACGTAGTTCGTGAGAATATGTCTAGTAAATTATTGTAGTTTCTCGATAGAGAATTACGGCACCTAAAGTGCTCATGGTCAGTAGAGAATACATTGGCAAAAATGTTGGAAACATAGCTAGAAGGATTCCGACAATTGGGAAAATCATAACTCTAGACCTCCTTAATTTAGTCTCCAACCCTTTGTCTCGTTAGTTGATAATTTTACCGTCTTCTAGTATTTGCTAGTTAATTAGTTAGAAATATAAATCTCAATCTTTATAATTTAAAAAATTGTTCAAACTTATCTTTTTAGTGATATTAAACAGATAGAGCTAAGTCTTAGTTCTCTGTGAGATTTGACTCCAGACTTTTAGACCGGATTATATTTGCAGCGGCTGATTATCCTTTTTAAGACTAGAGTTGGGCGTGATCAAATTTGGCGCCGTTGCTGGGGAACTAACGGTGTAGTTGTAGCTGTATATATTGCTAGGTTGCGACTTTGAACTTTTATTTTATTTTTTTTGTTTTATTTTTTATTTTATTATAACCGTTGATTTGAGAAATATGACATCTAGGAATTATGGAAATTTAGGTGTAGATAATTCTACTATTGATCCTCATAAATATTGTAAAGGAAAACAGCCGTATCAAAATTATCAAAATATTTTCGAGAGCTAGTTATGTGCACCTACTCAATCTTATTTGTAGAATGTGTGTGATGTGTGTGGTGGTAAAAATGAAGGCTTTCATGGTTGTGCTTATATTTCTTATCTTCCCCCAACCTCTTACGATGATGGTTATATCTTTTCTTGTGAAGTTAATAGGAACAAAGAACCTAGGAATGCGAACTTGAAAGAGATCAAGGATATGCTAAAGTGCCTTCTAGAACAAAACAATGAGAAACAATTGCAGATAGAAAGGCAAGAGGCAACTATTCGCAACTTGAAGGCTCAAATGAGTCAAGTGGTTGAAGCTTTTAATGCTCAGCAAGCCAATTTTGAGGATAGGAGCCAAGAAGAGCGTGAATTTGAGGTTATAATTGAGGAGGTCAGAGTAGAATATCAACAACCTAGCCAACTACAATTTAAGGATGTCGATGTTGTCGAAGTGAGACTAGAGTCATCCAAGGACATTGAGGATATAAATTTTGTTGACTCTAGTATCATTGATGTTGAGGATACTGAAAGTCCTAAAGTTCTTGTGTGTGAGCGCATTAGTCCTCACTCCAAATATTTTTCTACATTGTGCTTGGATGACGATATAGAAATAGAGTCATCTGAGCCAATTGAGAAGTCAAGGAATGAGGCACAAGATGCCTACATTCTGGAATTTTTCTTTCCAGAAAGACAGGACTACATACCTCATCTAAAAGCCAAGAAGTGAATAGTACAATGGTTTCTTGGGCCAATTAGAATTGTTCCTCCACCCCTAGAGCATAGCCGAAAACTTGATGCCAAATTGGGGGTTCAATTCATAAGCTTGAGGTGGAGACAAAAAGCGATCCATGTCATGCCGCGACGTTAAATCAAATGCTTATTGGGAGGCAACCCAACTTTACTGTTTTTATGTTTTTTTATTGTATTATTTTTGTAGTGTCAATTTTTGATCTTCTAGGAATATGGAAAGCAAAACTATTGGAAGGATGCAACAGCAAACCAAATGGTTGGAACTAAGTGTGAGGTACCCGCATGAAGGACCAAGCTTGGAAGAAGTCTGAGTACCCATGAGTTGTTAGTGTTTCGGATTTTGGCCTACTAGGGAGTCTCTTTTACCCTTTTATTAGTTATGGTGTGTATTGAGGACTATGTACAATTTTAAGTGTGGAGTGAGGAGATTGTCTGGGTGACTTTCTATGCTATTTTAGTTGTGTTAGTTTAATTGAATATTTTTTTTAGAAAAATGAAATAAAAAAGTTTGACTTTTTCCCGACGATGGATCTATTAGACAATTTCTTGAGGGATTTAAGTCTAAAGAAAAAAAAAGACAAAAATAGATTTTCTTTTGTTAGGTAGTGTAACAATTACACCTTGGTTTTTCTTTGTGCAGTGGTTCTTTTCCAAGGGTTTTGTTTGAACCGGGTGTAGATAGTTTTCTTTTTGGGGGTAGGGGTCATTGTGTTGTGTTTTGAATTGAAGCAATATCTCTTAAATTTGTTATGCCTTAAGAATAGTGAGTACTTTGGTTGTGACGCTTAGACTCAGTTTTTGACTCTTGTATAAGTACCTTAAATTGTATGATCTTAAATTTGCTTAACTACTTTGACGAGAGTGTCTTGATGAGTCCAATCCTGAGTGAGTTATGTTCCATGTGTGTGTAAGGATTTATTATATTCGTTCATTGTATTTGATGCCTAGAACATGCCCTGTGTGTTTGCAAAGTGAAATAGTAATTTTGTTCAGTCTTGGAAGTGATATATGTGTTTCTTTGTTGAGCCAGATATGTATATTTTACCCGTCCAATTGTTATGTATCATAGTTAACCCCTTTGGGCCTATAATCCTGTTTATTAGGCAACCACATTACAAGTCGTACCCATTTGTTTGAATTAATCATCTATTTGAACCTTTTAACCTCTCATGAGCACTTGAACTATTATGAATTGTGTAAAAATTAAAATGTGAGGTGACTGGTTTGGCTTTTGAGTGGAACTAATAAAATAAGGAGAAAGGTGTACTGTTTTGAACAATTAAGAGCCACTTGAATTGGAAAAAAAAATAGTTGTATTAATGTGATAAAAAAATATTCCTTGATAAGTGATGGCTCTTGATGTAATTGTGATTAAACAAGTATGGGGTAATAACATTGATGTGAAAGTGGAGTTTGGTTTGACATAAGTATGGGATTTTGATGTTAAAGTATATGTATTAAAGTGCTTAGGGAGGTGCAGTCACTCTTATATCTAAATGTATCCTACCCGTCCCGTAGCCTACATTATAACCAAATAAAGTCCTAATTGATCCTAGATTGAATTAGCTCAATTAGTAGAGTAGTACACTACAGACAAGCTTATGGTGCATCTTTTATGGCATATGAATATTATTTCTAAGAATGAGTGAATTCTTTCTACCTTGAGTTCCTAAGGGTTCTTAAATTTTATTGTGTGGAACTATTCTCTTTTGTTATGTGAGGGCACTTGATTCATAAAGGAAAGGTAATGTCAGTGATCTCTATGTTAGAGTAAGTGGGTGAGTTGTGAATAATGTCTGGTACTTCTGAGTCCAATCTTGAGGTGAAAATATTACGCTTTTGTGTTTAGTCTATTTTAAATACTCTTGGTGTGATGAGTTGGACAAGAGGGGTTGCTCTGATGTTAAGAAACCTCCACTTCCAACCAAGAGGTTGTGAGTTCGAGTCTCCCCAAGAGCAAGGTGGGAAGTTCTTGGAGGGAAGGATGCCAAGAGTCTATTTGGAAACAGCCTCTCTACCCCAGGGTAGGGGTAAGGTCTGCGTATACACTACCCTCCCCAGACCCTACTAAGTGGGATTATACTAGGTTGTTGTTATTGGTGGTGGTGGTGGTAGTGGGGTGGTGAGTTAGGAGAATTGTTTAAAAAGATCGTGTCTATATAAAGTTTAGTTTGATTACTTGAGGATGAGCAATGATTTATATGTGGGGTGTTGATGATAGGCTATAATTACATATTTTAGTCGCTTATGACACTCTAATTTACTGTACTTTAATTGAGTTTGAGCTTTAACCGCTAGTATTTTGCACTAATTGTGTGGTTTATGCCTTGTAGGTTTGATTCCAAACTATATAGATGTTATGGAATGAATTCAAGTGATTTGGAGCTTTGAAGTCTGAGTAAAAGCCCAAGGAATTAAGTCAGGATCGTGTTCAGGGGTCAAATTTGATAGTTAAGAACAAACGAAGACTCGAGTAGGCATATTGCGCACAGTCTAGTAAAATAGACAAAACTCTTTGCTAAGAACTCCATTTGGGCTATATAATATATGGTTTGAAAGATAACTCAAAGGACTAAAACTTTTATTTTTATGTTTTTCCAAATTCCAAAATGGAACAGGGTGAAACACGCGGTCGAAATCACAACCGCGAACCTGGACGCGGACTGAGGTAGTGCACTGGGAAAATACCGTGCCTGGACCGCGACCGCGAGCGTTCAGACCTGAAAATTAATCCTTTTTCGCGTAGGAGAAGGTATAATTGTTTGGACCCGACCCTACTTGGGATATATAAATGGAAAAATGGTATTTTAAGAGGTTAGACACACTTTTGACACAGACTCGACCTAAGGAGGCAGAGACACAATAGGGGCAAGGCGGGGAATTCTTCTACGAGTTTTTCCTTCCTCTTCCTATTTTTCATTGTTGGTTATGAATTTTAGTATTGTAGTTTTACATACTATTATGAATAGCTAATTTATTATCTAGGGTTTTGATAGAACCTTTTGTAGGATAAATTCTTGTTATGTTTTTTATATAATTGAGCCGTTGGATTTCTCTATTTGTTCAGCTACGTATTTATTTCAGTTGATTGAATGGCCATCGATTGATTGTATCTATTTATTATGTGTTTCTTGAGAAAGGATATATATTTAGGTGGTTGTTGAGCAATGTCACTCCTAACATATGTGAGAAATTAATAGAACGAGTTTAAAGGCAGGTTCAGAAATAACAAAGCCATGACGTAGTCATAATGAGCGGTTAGATGAAGCCAACTAGCGTAGTTCGAGAGAATATGTCTAGTAAATTGTTGTAGTTTCTCGATAGAGAATTACGGCGCCTAAAGTTCTCACGATGAGTAGAGAATACATTGGCAAAATTGTAGACAACATAGCTAGAAGAATTCCGACAATTGGGAAAATCATAACTCTAGACCTCTTTAATTTAGTCTCCAACCCTTTGTCTCGTTAGTTGATAATTTTACCGCTTTCTAGTATTTGCTAGTTAATTAGTTAGAAATATAAATCTCAATCTTTATAATTTAGAAAATTATTCAAACTTGTCTTTTTAGTGATATTAAATAGATATAACTAAGCCTTAGTTCTCTGTGGGATTCGACTCTGGACTTCTAGACCGGATTATATTTGCAGCGAGTGATTATCTTTTTTAGGACTAGAGTTGGGCGTGATCAATAAACCAATGTAAAACTAAGAAATACAACACTATCATCATTCCTATTGTTGAATTGAGTTTCTTTTGTTAGCATTAGTATTGATTTGAACTTTGTTTGAGTTACTACATTTATGGGCTATAAAATTTATTTACCATACAAGAATGTTAAGTTCAAACTTGAAGTAATACTTTAAAAGATAAAATTATGAATTTTTTTTAAATAATTATAAATTACATTACAATAAATATTTATATGTTCACAATATTTTTTTTAAATTGTATAAATTTACTATTGGGTTGGTTTGGTTTTGATTTGACTTTTTTTAAAGTTAAAACGCAATCAAACTAATTATGGTCGGGTTTTCTTTTTTAATACCAAAATCAAACCAAACTACGATCAGATTTTTTTTTGTTTGACTTAGATAATCGATTTGGTGCGGTTTATAGATTTTCTTTATACATCCCTAGTGCAATCATTTTTTTGGGGAGGGGGAGAGGGGGGGATTAATAATATAATATAGTCCAAAATCAACCAGTTTTGCACTAGCAATAAATAGCTAGCTCCTCAAGTACTCAAAAAACCCAACAACTCAAATATAAGAACAAGCAATACCAATGCTAGTAGTCATAAATCATCATATTATAAACATTTTTTTGTTAAAATAAATTAACAAACTCCATTAATCTTCTTCTTCTTATCAGCAACAAGCTTCTTCCATGCAGCAGTAACCTCCAGCTGCACTTCTCTATCTGTTTTCTTTTGCACGCCGCTGCCGTTCGCCTCGGCCACGGCGTAGTGCAACCATTTAAGATTGTTCCATAGGTTTTTTTTTTTACTAAAGATGGATTTGAATCTATTATGTCAAATGTCTTCAAGGTTGTAATTAGTTGAGGTAGTTATAAACTTCAAATATTATGAATGAACTTATAAGAGTTTTAGTTCTACGCACTAACAATGTATAAGTTTTTTATGTCATCACGCTAAGTTCAGGGACGGATCTAGTGTTATGGATACAGGTTCAATTGAACCTATAACTTTCGACAGTGTCCGGAAATATACTAGGCAAAATTACTGAAATACGGTCATATATTAGTGTTTGAACCTAGAGTCTAAATTAGGCTATGGGTTCAGTGGTAAAAGTGCTGGGCAGAGCTTTGCTTATTAATTAATATTATTCTTTTATTGTGTACTTTTTGTGGGGCTTTTCAATAATTATACTTTCTTATTTTCTTGGTCTTCACAGATCACAAAGCTTTAAGAGATCAAAAAGTTTTACTTTTCATATGGTTCTTCTTTCCCAAATTTTAACGTTAGGGTTTCAAAAGAATCGAAGCAAAGGCTCTTTTTCTTGGACATAAACTACAATCAATCTCTTTGTTTTGCTGGTATGACTCTATGGCTCTTTCTCAATAATAATTCAATATTTATTAATTATAAGTTAAAGGATCCTCCCCTGTTTTTGGTTCTTTTAATTTTGGTTCCTTATAAGAAATTGGTACCCTTTTGAGTTTTGTCATTAAGTTCCATGTTTAGCAATTATTTACATTTATTTGGATAACTAGTTAGCTCCTTCCATTCAATCTAACAAGATTAAAGCTCCTTCACAATTAGTGTTCTAAGATGATGAGAGATTTAATTAATCAAGAACAATCAATTCTAACCTCTTTTGACAAGCAGCCTGAAAAAATTAAAAGCAATTATCGAGTTCGGTTGAATGCTTCTATTGATGTGGCAAGATTTTTTTTAAAATAAGGAATGTCTTTCCGGGGCCACGATGAAGGTAAAACTTCTACTAAAAGAGGAAACTTTGTAGAACTCTTACAATGGTATGCAGATAGAGATGATGAAGTGAAAAAAGTTGTGCTACAAAGTGCTCCACAAAATAACATGATGATTGCTCCAGATATCCAAAAAGAGATCGTGAATGCTTGTGCGAAAGAAATAATGAAAGCAATAGTTGAAGATTTGAATGGAGATTATTTTGGAATTTTGGTTGACGAATCTAAGGACGTCTCTCATAAAGAACAAATGGATCTTGTTCTGCGGTATGTCAACAAAGAAGGAAAACTTATTGAGCGATTCTTTAGTATTGTTCGTGTTAAAAAACAACTTCATCGTCATTGCAAAAAGCAATCTATGATTTTCTTTTAGAGCACTCATTGAGTCCATCTCAAATACGGGGACAAGGTTATGATGGAGCTAGTAACATGCAAGGAGAAATCAATGGTCTTAAAACTTTAATTCTGAAAGATAATCCTTCGGCATATTGTATACATTGCTTTGTCCATCAATTGCAATTGACTCTTGTAGCCGTTGCAAAAAAATATTATGATGTAGATCAATTTTTGGATATTGTTGCTAATGTCTTGAATATTGTTGGAAGTTCTTTTAAGTGTAGGGATATGCTTCGAGTGGATCAGGCAAAAAAATAAGAGGAGCTACAAGTGCTTGGTGAAGTTCATACAGGAAGAGGACTAAATCAAGAACTTGGACTCCAAAGGCCAGGTGATACTCGATGGGGTTCTCATTTTAAGACAGTGTGTAACTTTATTACGTTATTCTCGTCTATCATTAATGTACTTGAATTTCTTGCAAGTGAGGGTACAAATTATCTAGAGAGATCAATGGCAAAAAGTTTAGTGAATGACATAAGATCTTTTGAGTTTGTTCATATGATGCACTTGATGTTAAAATTATTGGCAATTACAAATGATTTGAATATGGCTTTGCAAAGAAAAATCAGGATATTGTAAATGCTATGAAGCTCGTTGGTTTCGCGAAGAGGCAATTGCAAGGGATGAGAGAATCTAAATGGGAATCTTTGATAAATGATGCCTCTTCATTTTGTGCCAAGCATGATATTGTAATCCCTGAAATGAATAAGAACTATCATCTTGGAAAGTCAAAGCATAGGAGTTCAAGTGTTACATATTCTCATCATTTGCGTGTCGAAATTTTTAATATTGTTATTGATTTGTAACTTTCAGAGCTTAACAGTCGTTTTGATGCGGTGAATAGTAATCTACTTCTTGGTATGGCTAGTTTGAGTCCGCATGATTCTTTTGCAAATTATGATAAAGAAAAAATTATGAAACTTGCTACACTTTATCCTCATGAGTTTAGTGATTCAAAGCTTGAAAATCTCAGTTACGAGCTTGACAACTATATTCTTTTTGTGAAAGAAGACAATGATTTCTCTAACTTGAAAGAACTTGGAGATCTTTCAGAAACACTAGTTGAAACAGATTTGTACAAGACTTGGAGACTTGTTTTTTTGCTTGTGAAGTTAAGTCTAATATTGCATGTCTCTATTGCAACGGTAGAGAGAGCTTTTTCTTCAATGAAGTACATCAAAAATAACTTGCGTAGCATAATTGGTGATGGATTTTTGAATGACTGTTTAGTTTGTTATATAGAAGATGAAGTATTTAAAAGTGTACCTAATGATGCTATTATTGATCGTTTTCAAAGCATGACAACCCGTAGGGTACAATTGTAATGGTGATATTTATTGAATATATATTATGTTAGATAATTCGAAGTTCGATACTTCCTATATATATATATATATATATATATGTGTGTATATATATATATCATTGTTCGTATTTCGCTCGGTTATTATTGTATAGTAATTTGAGAAATGTGCTAGAGTTCTAAATTTTAAACCCATAAAATTAAATTCCTGGATCCGCCTCTAGCTAAGTTGACATACAATAAGTAACTCTTCGTAACAACTTTGTCGTGACAGCACAAAAAAATAGAGTAATGACTCGCTATTAGTCAGTTAAATTGAACTCTGATGGTATAAAAAAATTTTAAATATTCAGGAGTCGTTTGGTTCCCAAACAAGTTATACTAGAATTATAAAATCGAGATAATATTATGGGGATTAATAAAATAAAACTCATGTTGTTCCGGTTCATGTGATTTTTGAGATTCAAATAATGTAATTTTGACCAGCACTTTGAGACATTTTTATCGTATTGACATGCATGAAAAGAATTGTAGCTTATAGTACTTCTCGTATAATTTTTGTAATGAATTTAACTTTAAAATATTGAGTTAATCTAACCGGATTTAGCCTCAAAGATTAGTCAAAATTAACTCTCGAAAAGCGAAAATATTCATAAACTGAAATGAAGGTAGGAAGAAATTATTTATTATACATACTTTTTTATTGGTAGAATGTAAAAAGTTTATGTAACTTAAAGCTTAAAAATAAACTACTTACCCTGTTTCAAGCTCAAAAGGAAGGGGCCCTTCAAATCCTGGAAGATATTTTACTGGCGAACCAGCTATTGCAATCTTGATGTGAAACTCCCACACAATAAATAGGATCAAAAACTTGTGAAAATGACTCAATAACAAAGCCATCTTATGATCTTAATAAAGGGTGAATTTATTTGAAACTCGATTAAACCTCTAGAATCATAAAAGCAAATTAGTAAACTTACAAAATATTTGGATAAAAAGTACATGATCATCAAGCGACCAATCTTTATATACTACCATTTCTCTATGAAAAATTCAATCAATTATACAACCTTAAGATTATCTATATGAATGCATGCCACAAGACAAAATGACAAGAATTCCAATGTCTCGCAGGCAACTCAAAAACTACCTCGGGGCAGTTTAGCATTGTTGGAAGAACAACATCTGCTAACAATATATAGTGACAATTAGGATGAGACAGGATACAATGCCAAAGACAAGCAAGAAGACATCAAATTAAAGCATCCATCGATTCGTGTTGCTTTATTTATTTATTTTATTTTTGGCACAGAACATATGATTTAATTAGGCTGCTAAAATTTGGTGGACGTTTGGATTACTTATATAAGAAGAGTGTCGGTGTCACGATCCCGATTCACCCTCTGTGAACCATCGTGACGGCATCTAGTATCTACAACTAGGTAAGCCTAACAATGTGAAAAATAAACAATTTGCGAAAAGAAGTAATTTAAAAACTGAAATAACAAAGTGAAACAGTATTTAAGATACTGCTCGACATATACAGTAGAAACTCTCGAAACTAACAACATTTCCCAAAACCCGGAATCTCATGAAACACAAGCTTTCGAATGTCTACAAATATCTAACTCTAGAATGTCTAACAAGAAAAATACAAAGGGCTAATACTTAAAGAGAGAATAGAAAGGGACTCTTCGGTCTGCGGACGCGATAGATACATCTCGGAGTCTCTACAAGCGCCTCGCCTCAAGCGTGATAAGACTGAGTGGAAGTAGCTGGATCTGCACATGAAAAACATGCGCAGAAAGGGCATGAGTACATCACAGCGGTACTCAGTAAGTGTCAAGCCTAACCTCGGTCGGGTAGTGACGAGGAAGGTCAGGGCCCTACTGAGGTCAAATAAAAAACCAAGTATAACAGTATAGGATAAGACAGTATAATCAAGTGCAACAGCAAGAAATAACACAGGATATAAGGTACAACATAACTATAACAGTAACAAGGAAGTCACAGGAAAAAGTACAACGTAATACAGGGAAAACAACCGGGGGACCTTCCACGATACCGTCATGTAGTCCCAAGTATAACTATCTAGTGGATCTTCCGGGATACCGTCCCGTAGTCCATCATATATATCCTAAGGATCTCCCGGGATCCCGTCCCGTAGTCCAAGTAACAATACGCTGGGATCTATTGGAAATTCCGATCCGTAGTCCCAAATATAAATACCCAGTACTAAGAAAATCTACCGAGTGCAGTCCTGTAATTCCATATAACTGTGCAAGGGGATTTACCGAAATCTCACATCCGTAGTCCCAAATAAACATGCCAAGGGGATCTACCGGAATCCCACATCCGTAGTCCTAAATGAACAGATAAGGGGGATCTACTGGAATCCCACATCCGTAGTCCCAAATGTAAATATACAGCAGCAACATGAAGAATATTCAGCAAATGTCAAATTTCATATCAAGGCAAATGGCAATTCTAGCCTAACATGCTGCACAGAATTCAGGTAAAGCAGTTTGAGCAAATAAAGCAATTAAATCACTCAGACATGCTTCCCTAAACTAACAACAGGCTTAAATTGCAAGTAATAATAACACGAGGAGAAACACAATTTTAATTATTTAGTGAAAAAAATGAATTTTCAATAATTAGCACAAGTACGCACTCGTCACCTCACATACAAGGCATTTCAAATATCAACAATACCAAGTCCTAAGGGAAAGTCCCCCACACAAGGTTAGGCAAGCCACTTACCTCGAACCGACTCAAAATCAACCCGAAACCACGCTCTTGCCATGAGTACTCGACTCCAAATGGCCCAAATATATTCAATTAAATTTCTTAATGTAAATAAAACTTCAAGTAACTAATTCAACTAATAAATTCTAAGCTAACACGCGAAATTAGGTAAAATGACCAAAACATCCCTCGGACTCACGTCTCAGAATCGGGTACAATTTATATTTTCAGAATCCTCACACTCTCACGAGTTCATGCATACCAAAATTATCCAAATCCAATGTCAAATTCTCAATCAAAACTGGAAATCTAGGTCTAATTAAGAACTTTCTTCCAATTTTTCCTCAATTTTCATCTCCAATCCGAAATTAAATAACAAAACTAAGATTAGATTATAAGAATACAACTAGAAAGGGAGTAGGAATCGTTACCCACTGATTTTCTCTTCAAATTCCTCCCAAAATCGCCCTCTCCCAAGCTCTAGATCAATTTTCAACTTTTGAAACTAAATCCTCAAAATTCCTATTTTTTGCCCAGCAAATCCACTTCTACGGTCAAGGGAGCGCACCTGCGGTCGCGCTCCTGTGAAGACCTGGTCGCATCTGCGACACTGCATTAAACAGGCCTTTTCCGCACCTACGACTGCTTTTCTACAGATACGGTGCCGCTTCTGCGGTGCCTTGGCCGCATCTGCGGTCAACTCCTTTTCTCGCCTCAACCGCATCTGCGGTACCTGGCGGTCCCCAAGTCACAGGTGCGGTTATAACAGCAGACTAGCAGCTTCAGCTGCAAACTCTTAACTCCAAACTTTCCGTTAACCATCTGAAACCATCCCGAGGCCCCCGGGACCTCAACCAAAAACATAGAAAGTCATATACCACTATTCAAACTTATACACATCTCTACAACACCTCGCCAATATCGAAACAACCAATTAGCATCGGATTCGAGCCTAAGAACTTCAAAAACTCTCGAAATACGCTTTCGGTCAAAAGTCTATCAAACCTCGTCCGAATGACTTGAAATTTTGCACACACGTCACATTCAACACTACGGAACTACTCTAACTTCTGGAATTCCATTTCGCCCCTCGGATCAAAATCTCACTATCGAACCGGAAACTTCAAAAATTCAACTTTTGACATCTCAAGCCTAAATTAGCTACGAACTTCCAAAACACAATCCGAACAAGCTCCTAAATCCGAAATCACCTTACGGAGTTAAGGGAACCAACATAATTTCATTCCGAGGTCGTCTTCATACAGTCCCGACTACGGTCCAAATTCTAAAACTTAGGCTCTCATTTAGGACTAAATGTTCCAAAACTCTCTGAAACTCCAAATAATTCCTCCCGACAACTCACAATAACAAAAATCAAACACGGGGAATGTAGTTAATAAGGGATCGGAGCATAAATTCTTAAACGATTGGCTTGGTCGTCTCAATTGAAATTCAAGAGGTACAAAGGAATTACCATAACCATTTGACTCTACCCAATAAACACTATAAATCCCACGTCCATAAGTCCGTCAAAGTGGACTTAACCTTTTTACATTCATAATATAGATAATTTTTACAAAATCCTAATAATTTAGATTTGTGCACTCGAAAATTTGTTCTATTTTTCACATTAATATCACTTTTTACGAATAGTTATTTTTAGGTGATTTGATAGTTTTTTAATACATTGTACATGGTCGTGATGTTAAACTCCGTCAAATTGATGAACTGATGAAAATTGTGTTAGCTGAGTATGATGGTCAAAGAAACAAACTGTCTTTAGCTAAACTGTATACCAGTTGGGTTTTTAGCCTATAACAAGTAGAGTTTTGGTTAAGTTTTAATTAGGAGCTAAGATAAAAAAAGTTGCTAAAGTGAAATTCTTTATAATGTTAGTTTTCTAATTTGCAATTCCAAACTTATTTCGTGTTCGGAAGTTCCCCTTAAGATTTTTTTGGTTGAGTTAACCTTCCTGAAAATAAGTATTGTCAAAACTAGCATCCGGAATTCCGAATAAACAATACAGCCAGACATCTCTATAACATCATCCCTATATATATAACTAGGGTTGTGCATTCGGTTTATCGATTCGATTTTGACCCTTATCGATTATCGATTTTTACATATGCTTATCGTTATCGTTTCAATAAGGTTTCGATTTTTTCGATTTCGATTTATCGATTTTGGGAGCTTATCGATTCGGTTATCGATTACACCAATAAGAAAATTTACGAGATTCCACGGAAAGTATATCGCTATAAACACGCCTAACTAATATGGACAAAAAGAAGCTAAAATAAGACGAACATCATTTATAATATAAAAATTGTGTCAACAAGAACATGCAATAAAACTAAAGTAAGGGATCAAATGTGTGCCACCAACACTCCAACGGTATAAAAAACAAAACAAAACAAAGCACATCATCACGGCTAATTCTATTTTCCATTAATTTGAACTTCATTTCCTTGATCTTTAAATATGATCATTCCTTAAATATGGTAGAGGAAATAATAGGTAAGAGACTTAGGGTAAAGGAAAGGGAATAGATTAGGAAAAATAATATTGTATAGCCACTTTCAAAATAGTAACGGAATATATGTACATTTTGTATGTTATATTAATCTACACAAATAGGTAATTACTCATTTTACAAGCGTCTACAGTCTAGGGGTATGCATTCGATTTATCGATTCGATTTTGACCCTTATCGATAATTACTTATCGATTATCAATTTATACATATGCTTATCGTTATCGTTTCAATAAGGTTTCGATTTTTTCGATTTCGATTTCGATAACAAATAATCAATTCGATTAATCGATAAATCGATTCGAATGCACACCCCTATACATAACAACACTTCACTATTAAAGTTAAACTTTTTCGGAACCAATTTTCATGTTATGTTATAATATACGTATGTTCTCTATAATAGTGCTTCGCTATAATATCCAAAAATATTTTGAACAAACGAGATTGTTATAGACAGAGACATTTTAAAAATCTCCCTTCTTGTTTGTCTTCATATTACACTAGCCTCCATTGTGGTTTGTGATATTACATTTATCTCCATTATTTTGATATGTTTGTAATAATTGTTTTGACCTATTTCTCCCTTTTTTCGCGCTTCCGAGACCTTGAAAACCTCACTTTTAGTTGTTTCGATTTGCGTGCGCAGTCCGGGTGCACAGTCGGAAAGCTTTTATGTTGAAATATGTGAAATCTGTAAAATATTTGAAGAATTTTGATATTAATATGGTTAAAGTTGACTTCGGTCAATATTTTTGGTAAACGGACTCGGATCCGTAATTTGACGGTCCCGGAGGATCCGTAGAAAAATATGGGACTCGGGCATATTCCCGGAGTCGAAATTCGAGGTCTAGAACCCGAGTAAAAGAATTTTTCTATTAAATTATTTTTCTGAAATTATTAAGGAAAATGGAAATAAAAATTGATTAAACGACTATGGTATCGGGCTCATATTTTAGTTTCGATGCCCGGTACAAATCTTATATATTGTTTAAGCGCTTTCAGTGAAGTTTGGTCGAAATCGGACGTCGTTTGACGTGTTTCGAACTATGAGTTCCAAGTTTGAAATTTATGAAGTTTAGAAGAAAAATCATGAGTTTTGAGGCTTGATTCAATGATTTTGATGTGTTTTGGCGATTTGATCGCTCGAGTAAGTTCGTAGGATGTTATTGAGTTAGTGTGTGTGATTGGTTAGGAGCCCCGAGGGCTCGGGAGTGTTTCTGGAGGTGTTCGGGGTAGTTTTGCACTTTAAATAGTAACAGATTTTCCTACAATTTTTGCCTATGGAATTTCTTCTTCACGTTCACGGCTTAGGCATCGCGTTCGCGTGCCTTCCTTGATTTCCTTCTCCTCATTCGCGATTGAGTCCACGCGTTCGCGAAGCTTCAGGTCGCCCCTTCATCGCGTTCGCGTGATGCCAAACGCGTTCGCGTAGACCAATTTTTGGGTACCCAATATTTTTCTCTTCGCGTTCGCATCCCTTGTCCGCGAACACGATGGTTGCCAACTTTTGTTCATCGCGAACGCGACCCTACTGTCGCGAACGCGTAGGGTAATTTCACCCAGTGATTTTAAGTCATAAAAACAGAACAGTAGCTCGGGATTTAGCCATTATTTCACACAAGCTCTTCACTCCAACATCCTATAGACGAATTTCCAGCTCCTCTTCCTCCATAGCTTGCTAGGTAAGTGTTCTTAACTTCATTCTCTCTTAATTTCTTCCACCAATCACTAATTTCCTAGCCCTAAATCATGAATTCAAGGTAGAAATTAAGGGTTGGGGGTAGAGTTAGGGTTTTGGAAATTTTGGGTGATTCAACCTCAATTTGGGATCGAATCTTGAAATAAATTATATATTTGAACTAGTGGGGTTATGGGTGACTAGGTTTTGGTCCGAGCCTCGTGTTTGGACCATGTAAGCCCGGTGTCGAATTTTGGTATTTTTGGAAGAATGCTAGAAAACTAATTTCTAGGCTATGGGATTATGTTGTTGAGCCCTAATTGATATCCTTGAATTAATTATGCCTAGATATCATTGTTTAGGAGTCGGATTGTAGAGGAAAGGCGATATTGGAGAGTTGATTGCTATTCTTTAGACCGAGGTAAGTGTCTGATCTAACTTTTACTTGAGGGAATAGGATTAGAGTGTTATTGATTGCTATTTGCTAAATGATCGAGTACGGTGTATAGGTATGGTGACGAGTATCTATACATCGATGTCTAGCATGACCATGGGGCTTTGTTATTAGTTGTTCTTCGTATATTTGGAACTCTTCCAAGTTAATTAATAAATTCTACATAATATGAAGAGTTGAGGATCAATTGTGAATTGGTGAATTATTTGGAGCGTTTGCTCGAACGATAAAACACTATTGAGTAAGAAATATGATTAAATCCCTTGCCAGGATGACTTGAGTATATTCATTATCTCCCTTGCCGGGATGTGAAAGTTATTGTTATTACTCCCTTGCCGGTACTTAGTTGTTTAATTGTATTTTTCCCTTGCCGGGACATTTCTCATTACTGTTTATTCCCCTCGCCCGTTTGGTTGTGATTGCTGTTTGGGTGAGGAAGAGTGATAATGCACGAAGGGTCATTCCGTGTCATTTTTTATTATATTTGCATGAAGGGTCATTCTGTGCCATTGTTGATTATATTTGCACGAAGGGTCATTCCGCGCCATTGTTAATTATATTATGCACGAATGGACATTCCGTGCCATTGTTAAATATATTATGCAAAAAGGGACATTCCGTGCCATTGTTGATTATATTACGCACGAAGGGTCATTCCGTGCCATGAAATGAGAGTTATGTGAGGAAAGCACGAAGGGTGATGCCGTGCATTTGTTTGATTGCTTTGGGTGAGGATGAGAGTAAAAGCACGAAGGTTGATGCTGTGCAACTATTGGATTTCTTATCTCTGTTAATTATTGTTGTGCCATGTTTCTTATTTAAGTTGATGACTTTTATATCCGGATTGTACTCCCCCATAGCAAGTTTTCCGTCCCTGTTAACTATTTAGTTTTTGGTATTTCTTGCCTTCTATT
>MU731109.1:5876-28131 GCA_026770625.1 Nicotiana glauca
AGTCCAAAGAAAGACCTTCTGATCAATTTTAAGAAATGCCAATACAAGCAGGTAAGGTGAATAATGTTGTGGACAACACTCGGGTATCAGAAGATGAGAAAATTAAAAATGAGAGTCTTATTGTTGAAAACCCTCGCGGGCACCGTAAGGTAACGTGAGTTGAGAAAAAATAAAATGAGAGAGTCTTACTGGTGAAAACCCTCACGGGCAGATGTGAGTTGAGAGATATTAAAATGAGAGAGTCTTATTGGTAAAAACCCTCACGGGCACCGTAAGGTGAAAGTGAGTTTTTCAGATGGGCAAATGAAAGAGGTCTATGGTTGAAAGGTGTTCGAAACATGGCAGAACAAACTAGGCTAGTTAATCCAAAATGCATGTCATGATCAATGGAATCAGCCTTTCCACTCAGATAAGTCCTATCCTCTTTCTCTTTTCAAAGTCTTTCTATCCTCAAAAACTTCGAGGTCATTGCATTTCATTTTTCTTGAAATCTGTCTATAAGACATTTACAGTCAAAGCTAACTACCAGTTTCCCAGTTGTATGGCACAATGAGATCATGACATATTAAAGGACAGTAAAACATTAGGGATCAATGTAAATCCCATCAAAGGGTAATTAGATGATTGGAGGGAGAAGCAAAAGTTCACAGAAAAGGGAACAGAAACACCAAAACAGTAGCATGAGGAAAACATTTAGGTCATCAGGATCAGAAGGTTTGAAAAGTTAGCCGGGAAATCATGGCCAATCAAAACAAGTTCAAAGAAGCAAGTTGGAGCAAGTTCGGAAGCGGAAGCATAGCCAACAAGAATGCCAGCAGCTAACCACCATTTTATACTAACAAATTTTTCTTTGATTAAAACAGGGGCAGAAAGAATTTTACTTTGTAAGCAGGAGCCCACCTGGATAACAAGGAAACACTTTCCAAAGTTAGCAAGCAGGCGCCCACCTGAAGAACAAGGGAATATATTCCAAGCGCAGCGGTCAGGCACCCACCTACAGAACAAGGGAATATCTTTTCAAATTTAGCAAGAAGGAGCCCACCTGAAAAAAAAGGGAATACTTTTCAAAAGTCGTAAACAGGAGCCCACCTGAAGAATAAAGGGAATACTTTTCAAATTCAGCAACCAGGAGCCCACCTGAAAAATAAAGGGAATCTTTTTCAAAGACAACAAGCAGGAGCCCACCTGAAAAACAAAGGGAATACCTTTCAAGCAATTGTAGGCAGGAGCCCACCTGAAGAACAAAGGGAATATCTTTTCAAATGTAGTAAGCAGGCACCCACCTGGAAAACATGGGAAGTACAATCCAAATTCTAGCCTTAAATTTTAATATCTGATAACATGATATGCCCAGTCACCATACTGGGGCAGAAAATTTTCTTTGGTTGTCTATTTTGTTGTAAGTAGGAGCCCACCTGGAGAACAAGAGAATACTTTCTCAAAGTAATCATAAGTAGGAGCCCACCTGGAGAATAAGGGAATACATTTTAAAGCAATCGCAAGCAGGAACCCACCTGAAGAACAAGGAAATACCTTTTCATGCAATCGCAAGCAGGAGTCCACCTGAAGAATGGACACATATATTTCAAAATATAGTCAAGGCAACAGCCAGAATTCCATACAACATGCAAGATCAAGGCAATACAAGAACACAAGATACCAGGCATAGATAGGATTTTTGTAAATCATAAAGCATAGCATAGGCTAGCTTCTTTTTATCTTTACATGGTGTAACAAGGGGGTCAGCAAGCAGTAACAGCAGTGAAATTACAGCTTCCTGGTAGTCCCAGCTACCAGACACTCCTGAACTACACTAACCTGATTCCTGTTTAGCCCGGGATATGTAGGTAACCTCTGAAGCAGGGTGCGGTCAAACTTTTCAAAAATGCTACACAGAATATGTGAATGGGAAAAAATCCCTCATTACCGCTCACTTGTCTTTGCACGAAAACTCTTTGTGTTTCCGGGCAAAGAGAGGCAGCTGTGAGCACGTGATTTTTGCCCTAAGCAAATTATTCCTAAAATCCAAACAAAATGATTTTTTATTATTTTTACAATTTTGTTGAAATTTGTTGCATTTTTGTGTTAATTAGTTGCCTAATAATTTATATTAAAAAATACAAAAAAATATGCACATGCATTAGAATTTTTAATTTTAGTATTAATTTATTTTGGAAACAAATTAAAGAAAAATAAAAATAGCTTTTTAGTATTTTTAATTGAAAATTGCTAAATTATAGAATTAGTTTTAATTAGTTTAACAATTTAATAAAATCAGAAAACATATAAAAGAAAAATAAAATACAAAATACAAGTGAAAATACAACACAAAAATACAAAGAAATAATGTATTGATTTAAAATTTGGGCCAAGTATATTAGCCCAAATAATAAAATACCCGCCCATGCCATACCCGGTCTGCCCTTCTACATGACCAAACGACACCATTTCAAAAGATAAATCTGGGCCACTGAAATGAATTGATCCAACGGTTGAGGCTAGATATCAATAATAAATAAAACGACGTCGGTTAATGCCCAAGAAATCTAAGCCATTCATTTTAATCAATCCAACAGTTCCAATCAAATGTTACTCTTTTAATATACCAAATTCACAAAAAACCCTAAAAAACATTTTAATCTCTTCTTCTTCTCCTCTCCTCAGCCGCCACTAAACTCTCTCCGACCCTGCCGGAACCCTACCGGCGGGAAACAATAGTTACGCCAATCAATCCCCAAAAAACACAATCAAACCGCCTTGAGCTCCTAAGTCCACCCTTCTATCCCATTTCTTCCGAATCAACCCCGTTCTGTTCGAATATCCGAAGTTGTGTCGCCGGAACCCTAACTCCGGCGAACACAACTTCGTCCAAACCAACTCAAAATCACACTGTGACATCTCCTGACCTCCTTCAACCTATTTCTAAGAGTCTTGAGCCTTAAAAATCACAGGAGCGGCTCGAATCCAAGTTTGAAGCTTCTTCGGTGATTCAACATGCAAGAAATTGACGCCAAAACTTCCCGAGGTTCTTACAGATTTTGTCAATTAAAACAAGAAAAACAAAAGGGAACTGTCCAAGCAAACAATAGATTTTCAAAATGATTTTATTGTTTGTTTCTGAAATTAGTCAATCTGGTTAATTGTTAGAGTTGATTGTTGATTAGTTGTCTTTGGTTATAGCTGTTAATTGATAATCAGTAATTAGTTAATCTGGTTCTTAATCGTTTTGATAATTCAATAGTTAAATTCTGATTAACTTTGATAATTAGGGCTATAATAGTCTGTTAGTTAAAAATAATTCAGGGTCTAAAGGGTGAAAGGGCTCGTTTACTTAGTAAAAAACATTTAAATTGCAGGGGTATTTTGGGAATCTTAAAAAGGGCTCTTAGTAAATCTGATTTATATTCAGGGGTAGTTTGGGAATACAAAATGGGATATTGGTAATAAAACTAATGAAGTAGGGGTAGTTTGGGTATAGGAAAAGGTCAATAGGGTAACTCTTTAAGTGAGGTAGGGGAAAATAAGGAAATACACCAAGATAGAATGTTCTAGATGGGGTAATTGGTGTGATTCTTCACAAATAAGGGTAGCTAGTTGAATAACTAATAAAAGAATAAGGGTGTAACTGAAATAAAAGGGGCCAAATCATAAATTCTGAAAATATGAAATTCCCTCCATTTTCAAATCTATAAATAGGCATCTACATGCCTCATTTTATAAGTTTTGGGCAATCTGACATTTCTCTCAAGTAACTTCTGCTATTCTGCAATTCTAGATTCAAACTTCCGAAATTCAAAACTCAAAAAAAAAAAAATCAAAAACAGTAGAAAAGTTCCAAATTTCACTGTTTCATTAGTTCTTAAGTCAATTTGAATGCTGTTTGGATGATTCCATTTGGTCCTGGTGATTGAAGAGTTGTGAAGTCATTTCTGAACTGGTCAATTATGTTTTCTCTGGTCTATATATTCTACTGTTGGTTAAAATCTGGTGGTGATTGAGGCTGTGATTGAATTGGTGTTTGATTTCTGTTGCTGATTGTCGAATTAGAGATCTCATTCATTTTCCTCTCAAATTCTTATACTCAGGTACACATTTGTATTCATAGATGTAGCTTCAAGTCTGAGCGAAGGACTCTAATGTTCATCTACTGTTTGAAGCTGTTTTAGCAATACATAGGTGTACTGATATGATCAATATAGAATTTAGTTAAGACAATTTGTATTTGATAGGATAATTCTAGTTTGTATTGGACTGTATAATCGGACTGTTTATTTCAGACAGTTACTAGCAATATGAACTGCAATAGTACTCGATTTGCAATAACTTTTCTAGTAATAAGTAGAACTGATAGTAATAGTGAGGTTAATGGTTAGATTTGAGCTAGTTCAATAAAATGTGGAAATTTCTCTCTAATCTTCAATTACTTTGTTCTGTTTTCATACACTGGATCAATATAGATAAAAATTTATTTAGGATAATATGCTTGAGTTGAGATCTGGAACTAGCTTTAACTTCTAAATATTATTTTAAAAAAAAATGTGGTTCATTTTTAAATAGGTATTTGGATTTAGAATAAGCCAGGGCTATTAATACAAATAATGAGACACTGTATTCTCTTCTTCAGAAACTATTATTCTTTACAGATCAGTAGGCACGATTGAATTTGGTTTAAGACATTTAATACGCTTTATCATATTAAGTCTGTTAATGCACGATAATACTAGTGTGTTTAAATTTACAGCATCTTAATTTTATTTAATTGAATTCAGTTTGATTGGTATTTTGATAATAAACTAAGGCCTAGTAGTTGATATTGAATTAGTTGGGCCTGTAGTGCAATATTTACGGGTAGTTGGGCTTCCGCATGAAACCTGGTTCGCTGGGCCCAAATTAAGGGAATGACCCAGATTCTGTCTTAAATCAGTCGTCCATTTGGGCTTTGACCTCAACTTATGGCTGGCCCTTTTGTACTTATTTGGATTCTATGTTCAAGCCCCCCAAATTGGCAAGACAAACGAATTCATAGGCTTTTAAAATATAGTAATCCCTAAAAAATGCTAAGTTGATCAAGACTTTTTCTTTATGTTAGAGATAAATCAAATAGATAATGGTAGTTCTCTTAGGGTTGGCCTTCTAATAAAATAATGAGATGAGCCTCGCCAAAGCAAAAAATACAATTGCGGGGCCCTCACTAATTGCTTACAAATACTAAAAATTGGGAGGACCGTTTAGCGAATTTCACAGTTTTCCCCAAAGATAATAAACACATAGTCGCTTTAGGTCCGAGTTTTAATAATATTACCTTCCTAAATACGGGTGCACATTTATGTGACCCAAATCCAAATCTCAACGAAGTCGAAATGTGTTAAAAGCCACGGGCGTACTGGTACGGCGTGGTTCGAGATATATTTTCACAATGTTGTAATTTTTGCAAAATAAATAATAAACATAATAAAAGCGGTTTATTAATAAAAGGAACATAAAATAGAACACGTATAGAGATCAGATAAAATCAAATACAACAGTTGAGCGACCGTGCTAGAACCACAGAATCCGGGAATGCCTAACACCTTTTCCCGGGTTAACAGAATTCCTTATCCGGGTTTCTGGTTCGCAGACTGTTAACAGAGTCATATTTTTCTCGGTTCGGGATTCAATCGGTGACTTGGGAAACCATTAATCTCCCAAGTGGCGACTCTGAATAAATAATAATAATCCTGTTCCGACTGTCCTTTAATTGGAAAAACTTCTTTACGCCCTTCACGGGGTGTATTAAAACTCGTAACGAGTACTATGCCCCAGATCCCACCTTTAAAGTCCCAGATGATTACTCCTACACTCTCGACTTTGAACTTCCTGCAAAAATTGAGAATCCACCTAAAAACACGGAGCAAAAGAAGATATTTAGGAAGGTAAAGAACTTGGAGCAGTCGCTGAGAAATATGCAAGGATTGGGAGGCCAAGTGAGTGTGTCTTATAAGGATCTGTGCGTGTTTCCTGATGTCCAACTATCTGTCGCGTTCCAAATGCCCAAGTTTGACTTGTATGACGGGCATGGAGACCCTTTGTCCCACTTGAGGGGATTTTGCAGCAAAATGAGGGGAGTCGGTGGGAAATATGAACGGTTGATGGCATATGTTAGCCAAAGTCTGAGTGGTGCAGCAGTGGAGTAGCACACCCACCATGACAACAACAGGTGGTACACTTGGGATGACCTAGCTCAGGCTTTCACTCGGCATTTCTAAGACAATGTAGATATTGTCCCAAATCGCTTATCTTTGACTAAAATAGAGAAAATGCCCATTTAGAGTTTTAAGGAGTATGGTTTCTGATGGAGAGAACAGGCGGCAAGAGTCAACCCTCCAATGGAGGAAGATGAAATGGTAGAGTACTTTATTCAGGCTTTGGAGCCTACTTACTTTGGTCATCTGATCTCAGCCATAGGTAAGTCTTTCAATGAAGTGGTAAAAATGGGAGGAATGGTAGAGGAAGAACTCAAATCAAGCAAGATCATGAGTTACTCTGCCACCAAAGCAACTATACAAGCGATCCAGAACGACACCGGGGACGTGTTAGGGAAAAAGAAGAAAGAAGATGTTGCTATGGTCGTCTTAAGATCATGGCATGTCCCAAGGAGCTCCCTTCACCATTACATCCAGCCTCGACCCCAGCCTCAAAGCTCCACCCAAACTCCGTATAATCCACCCTAACACTACTTTCCACCACTAGAGCCTCAGTATTTGCCACCCTAATACAATGTCTATCACGCACAGTCATATGCTCCACCCCCTCCTTACCCGAAATGGCATGCCGCAGCTCCACAAAAACCTTACCGGTCTCCACAAACATACCAAAACCCTACTGGTCCCAGATTTTGACCCAGACTGGAGTACAAAAGGCGGAGGCAGCAGCGGAAGAAAACTTTCACCATACTGGGAAAGTCTTAAGCCAATCTGTTCCAAAGATTGAGGCAGTTGGACGTTTTCAATGCTAGGTACACGGTGATTTGATTCATTCTCCGCCATCTGAATTGCATACAATGTTCGTACCTTAGCCCTTTGTTTCTTGGGGCATGGATGTCATTAGACGAATTGAGCCAGCAGCATCAAATGGGCACATGTTTATCTTGGTGGCCATTGACTATTTCACTTAGTGGGTTGAATCTATGGCTTTCAAATATATGTCCAAGAAGGCACTTGTCGATTTTGTTTATTCGAACCTTATTTGCTAGTTCGGAATCCCCAAGGTAATCATCACGGACAATGGTGCTAATCTTAACAGCCATTTGATGAAAGAAGTATGCCAACCGTTCAAGATTATGCATCAAAATTCCACTCCATATTGCCCCAAGGGAAATGGAGTTATTGAGGCGGCTAACAAGATTATAAAGAAGATACTTCGAAAGATGGTGCAAGGTTCTAGGCAATGGCATGAAAAGTTGCCTTTTGCTTTGTTGGGTTACTACACTACTTATTGCACTTTAGTAGGTGCAACTCCTTACCTGTTGGTAAATGGTACTGAAGCAGTTATACCCGTGGAAATTGAAATTCCATCACTTCAGATTGTTGCTGAAGCTAAAATTGATGATGATGAGCGGGTCAAAACCCATTTGGAGCAGTTCGGTCTAATTTTTGAGAAAAGACTAGCGGTAATATGTCATGATCAATTGTACCAGAAGAGAATGGCAAGAGCATACAACAAGAAGGTGCGCCACTGAAAATTTGAAGTGGGTCAGCAAGTGTTGAAGCGCATCCTTCGGCACCAAGCTCAAGCTAAAGGCAAGTTCGGCCCAAATTGGCATGGGTCGTTCATTGTAATAAGAGAGTTTTCTAATGGTGATTTGTATTTAATAGATGTAGAAGGCAAATGTGTAGATATGGCTATCAATTCTGATGTAGTCAAGAGATTTTATGTATGATTTCTTTGGTTTGTGTTCGAGTTGTGTTGTTTGTATTTGGCATGTTTTGAAGATTGGAATGACGAAGGCATTTTATTCTGCTATCTAAAAACTTTATCCTTTGTTACCCCTTTTGAGCCTTATTTATTTTCCTTTATACCCCTCTTTTGGAAGCAGAAGCAGAGTTTAAAAATACAGGTACAGAAACTATAAATAATAGAGAAAAGAGGAAAAAATAAGACAAAAGAGAAAGAGAAACAATAAAAAACGCAAAGCAAAAGAAAGAAAAGATAAAGAAAAGAAAAGAAAAGAAAAAGAGGAAAAAGAGAAAAGTAACAAAAAATAAAAGCAATTCCTATGCCTTGAACTACGTTCGACCTGATTCCTTTTAAGGATATGTAGGCAGCCTCACGGTTCGGTCCCATCAAATAAAAATTCAAAATTACCCAGGCAAAGAAACTTGGAAGTTGCGATTTTGTAAAAGATCTGATTCCTAAAGTTGTAATCTTGAACCCTTTTTAAGCCGTCTTGAGCCTTCATAATATTCGTTCTTTCTAACCTTATCCAAAAGCCTACATTTTTGTCACCTTCAGCAAGAATGCCGCAAAATAACCACCACATTTTCAACTAATAAGATTTTCTTTGATTGAAAAAATGGCAGGAAATTTCGTGTTCTGGAGGAACCCTTCGTGAGGAAAGCGTGCGCTAGATAGGTTCAATCGTAAGTTCTTAGTACCCGCCTAGATAATTTGGGTAAATTTAAAATTTTAGGACTCTCCTAAAGAATGGGATTTAATTTAAAGTTTCAGGACCATCCTAGATAATGGGATTTAGTTTAAGTTTTTAGGACCCTTCTAGATAATGGGATATAGTTTCAAAGATTCAGGACCTTCTTGGATAATGGGCCCCGATTAGATAATGGGAGTTAATTTAAAAGTTCAGTACCCTTCTGGATAATGGTATTTAATTTAACATTTTTAGGACCCTCTTGGATAATGGGATTTAGTTTAACTTTTCAGGACCTTCCTGGATAATTGGATATAGTTTCAATGCTTCAGGACCCTCCTGGATAATGGACTATAGTTTCAAGTTTTCAGGACCCTCGTGGATAGTAAGATTTAGTTTAAAATTTCAGGACCCTCCTGGATGATGGGATATAGTTTCAAGTTTTCAGGACCCTCCTGGATAATGGGATTTAGTTTCAAGTTTCAGGACCCTCCTGGATAATGAGATTTAGTTTAAATTTTTAGGACCCTCCTGGATAATAGGATATAGTTTCAAGTTTTCAGGACCCTTCTGAATAATGGGATATAATTTTCAGGACCCTTATTGTGACGACCTGACCCGTCATCTCATAAGTTACCGCTGTGGTTTTTCCATTTTCTGCTTCTTTATGCTTCATTATTCATGTCTTGTGTGATCGAGTTGGTTTGGAGAGGTTTTGGTAGGAAATGAGACACTTAGTCTCTTTAAGGAAGACTTAGTTTGAAAAAGTCAACTGGATGTTGACTTATGTGTTAGAGGGCTCGGATGTGATTTCCGATGATCCAGTTAGCTTCGGGGGATGATTTGTGTCATAGAAGTATGATCGAAAGTGGTTTTGAACGTTCGATGTAGAATTAGGCTTGAATTGGTGAAGTTAGTATTTTGACAATTTTCGGTTGGTAGGTGAGATTTTGATCCTAGGGTCAGAACGGAGTTCCAAGAGTTGCTGTAGCTTTATTATGTGATTTGGGATGTGTGCATAAAACTTCAAGTCATTTCGGAGGTGATTTGGTTGGGTTTTTGATCCAATGCGTGTTTCGGAAGTTTTAGAAGGACTTAGGCTTGAATTCGATGCAATTTGATGGTTTTGGTGTTGTTTGAGGTGTTTTGACGATTGGAACAAGTTTGAATGATTTTTTAGGATGTGTTGGTGCTTTTGGTTGAGGTCTCGGGGGCCTCAGGGTGATTTTGGATGGCTAAGGGGAAGAGTTTGGACTTGTGTTACAGGTTTTCAGATGCTTCAGGTATTTTCACACCTGCGGTTTGGGGACCACAGGTGCAGTGTCGCAGATGCGGAGTGGAGATCGCAGAAGTGGAAAAGGCAAGGATAGGCTGGGACCGAAGATACGGATAGGGAGCTGCACCTGCGAAGCTGGAGATGCAGCTATTGGACCGCAGATGCGGCAAGGCGGGACATAATGAAGTTCCGCAAATATAGAGAATCAACCGAAGGAGCGGTACCGCAGAAGCGGGTTTTGGACCGCAGATGCGGTTTCTTTGGGCAGAAGGTATTTAAGTTCTTCTTCGCAAATTTTGAAGGGTTTTTCACTTCTAACTTCAAACTTGGAGAATTGTGGGCGATTTTGGAGAGGGATTTCAAGGAGCTTCGATAAGGTAAGGATTTTGGACCTAAAACACGATTCTATGGTGTTATTTCATGAATTAGGACTGAAATTTAAGGAAATTAATGAACTAAAAATGGTGGTTTAGGGCTTGAACTTAAGAGAGCAAAAATTGAGGATTTGAAGAGCCAATTAAACTCCGATTCTTGTGTTTTTGATATGTATAAACTCGTAGGGTGATAAGGAGTCTAATGATATGAAAATTTCTGTGTTTCGAGAAGTGGGCATGTGACGACCCGGCTAGTTGTCTTAATAATTAATGCCCCGATCCCCTATTAACTGCTTCCCCTAAGTTCATTTCTACTAGTTTTGTTTGTCGGGACGTTCAGTTTTGAATTTTAAAGAGTTTTGGGACACATATTCGCTAAATGAGAGCTTAAGTGTTGAAAAGTGGTCTGTAGCTAGAACAGTGTGAAGATGACTTCGAAATGGAAATTTGATGGTTTAGTTAGCTCCGTTAGGTGATTTTGGAGTTGGGAGCGTGTTCGGAATGTATTTTGGAAGCCCGTAGCTCATTTAGGCTTGAAATACCGAAGTTTGAATTTTTGAAGTTTCCAGTCCGATAATGAGTTTTTGATCTGAGGGTCGGATTGGAATTTTGGAAGTTGCAGCAGCTCTGTCATGACATTTGAGATGTGTGTGCAAAATTTCAGGTCATTCGAACGTATTTTGGTTAGATTTTCTATCAAAAGCGTGTTTTGATAAAATTTGAAGTGCTTATGCTCAAATCCTTGTTTAATTTGAGTTTTCGGTGTTGTTTTAGGTTGTTTAAGGATTGGTACAAGTTTGAATGGTGTTATGGGATATGTCCGTAGGTTTGTTTGAGGTCCCGGGGGCCTCGGGTGTGTTTTGGATGCTCAACGGAGCATTTTGGAGTTCAAAAATATTGCAGAAATCCTTCAGCTGTTGCAGGTCCTAGATCCTTCTTCGCGTTCGCGGGCCTCCCTTCGCGTTCGTGTAGCTTTGTTGTTCTTCTTGTTCGCGTTCGCGGCCCCTCTCATGCGTTCGCGTAGAGTAATCTTGGAGGGGGGCCAGTTCCTTATACGCGTTCGCATACCCTCCCCCGCGTTCGCGTAGCCTCAGCAAATTTCCCATCACATTCGCATTGGCTTCTTCGCGTTCGCATAGGGTAACTCCTGGGCCTTACATTTTTCTTCATCGCGTTCGCACCCTGGTGTCGCGTTCGCATATTTTCGTGTCCCAGACCTTCACGTTCGCATTCCACCCACCGCGATCGCGAAGGGTAAATTTGGCATCTTTAATTTTTCTTATTCGCAAACGTGAGTTCACCCCTACGTTCGCGTTGCATTAAAGTTCTGGACAGTATTTAGTATTTCAAAAACGAGGGTTAGCCATTTTTATTAAATTACAAGCTTGGGAGCTCGGATTTGGGAGCAATTTCGAGGGGTTTTCGAGGGCAACGATTCTCTACCCTCTTATGCTTAAAACCCACTAATCTAATCACGAATTCATCTTTAATTTCGGATGTTTGAATGAAAAATTTGTAAAATTTCATAGACCAAACTATTAGGTTTTGAGTGGGTGTTTGACCTCCAATTTGGGAGATTTTTATATCGTTGGACTCGTGGGAGTACGAGGGCTCTGAAAATATGAAAATTATTCGATATCGAGACGTTGGCCTGAAGGGCATTTTGGTCACTTTGCCTAATTTTGCACTTTAGCTTTGAGTTAAATAGTAGAATCAGTTTCTTGAGATGTCATTTACAATATGTGATTTAATTGAATAGATTTGGGCCATTTGGAGTCGAGTACTCGTGGCAAGAACGCGGTAGCTAGTTGATTTTAGCCGGTTCAAGTTAAGTATCTTGCCGAACCTTGTGTGGGGGACTTCCTCTTAGGATTTGAGTCTTCTTTGTTGATTGTATTCCTTGTACGCAAGGTGACGAGTTCATGCTTGGGTTTATTTGTGGAAAATTGCCCCTTTTAGGTTCTTAGATCCCGGGAATCACCGAATATGAAGTTGTTCTTGATAAGATTGAGTTCTCTGTTATTAGTTTCGCCTCTACATGTCTTACCTAAAATTTATTTGCCCTTTTTTTTGGTTTGTCCTTGTTGCCTAATCGACTTTTACCTATTTAATTGTAGACAGTTGACCTTCTATAGTCACATTATCATTCCTAACTGCTAGTCTTTATTTGGAAAGCATTATTTCTATATCTCGTGTAATTAATTGGTCTTAATTGGAAAGAAGTTAGATATCCTATGTTTAGTTGATATTTTCCTTAATTGAAATTATTTGATTCATGTTAACTTCCTTGTTATTGAACTGCTTATTATGGAGTCATTGCTTCGTATTATTTCTCGTTTGTTGAGTTGTTCTTATTGCGCTTAGCATTTCCTAGTTACGATTATTCCTTGTGAATTAGTTGTACCGTCTTTTGGTGGACGGAATATCTTGAGTTGATTCTCTTGATTTGTTCCGTTATATATTATCATTTGTTGTGTTGTACTTGAGACTGTGATGCACGAGGTTTCTGCCATGTGGTTGTGGACATTGTGATGCACAAGGTTTCTGCCGTGCGGTTGTTGATACTGTGATACACGAGGTTTCTGTCGTGTGGTTGATATTGAAGGGTTGCACGAGGTCTTTGCCGTACTGTTGTTGTTATTCATGTTTTGCACATGTGGCATAATAAGGCGGGATATATTATATGCTCATATGTGGGTTGTGCATGTGGCAAAATAAGGTGGGAACATTGTGATGCACGTGTGGCAAAATAAGGCGATGCCTATTGTCTTATTATTTGCACACGTGGCGTAATAAGGTGGACTATGTTAGGGGTTGATTGTAAAGAATTGTGATGGCCTGTGGAGGCATTCCTATTTGTTTAATATTGTGATTGTGGGTTGTTTACCTGTATGAGCTTTACTGCTTGGAAGTTGTGAGGAAATATTCGTACGTGCAGTCCGTTCTCCTTTTCATGTTTACTAGTTGGGAAAATTCTTATCAAAACACTTGCACAAGCATGCCGTAGTTGGACACCCCATTAGAGGTGAATTCGTTCCGATTTTGTTAAGGGTGGAGATACGCCCTCGTTCGTCCATTATATATGTGAAGTGGTCCTAGTTAGCAAGTTAGTTGTCAGCATGACCGTGAGATTGATGGGTTACAGTATGCCAAGTGTTAGATTTCAGATGATGGGTTTCTCGTGATTTGTGGTTTGTTAGAGATTTTTGGTAGAATTGTGGGAAGAAGTTGATCAAGCCCTTTTGTGAACATCATTGTAGGATAAGAGTTATTGACTTGTTTTTCCCCTTGCTGTGTCGTGACCTTAGGATTTGGATTGTGATTCTGCTGTTATTTCGTATCATCATTTTTATATTCTCGTTGTTACTTGTTGTCCTCATTCCCTTAATGGAAATTGTAGCATTTTTTGTCATTCATGCAAACATTACATATACATATATCGGTTCCATTATTCCTATGATTATACTATTTATTTGACCGGTAAGTGCCTTGACTGTTTCTCGTCACTACTCTATCGAGGTTAGTATTGATACTTACTGGGCACCGCCGTGGTGTGCTCATGCTACTCTTCTACATATTTTTGTTGTGCAGATATAGGTACTCCAGTTCAGTTCTGTCAGTCTGGGAAGGAGGCATTCTATAGAGACTTCGACGTATATCTACTACGTCCGCAGACCGAAGAGTCACTTTCTATCTTTTGTAATAAGTATAGTTCTATCAGTATTTTCCTTTTGTATAGATATTCTTGAGTTAGAGCCTCTTATGTATCCATTAGCCTGTGATTTTTGAGTTTTCGGGTTTTGGTAATGTTGTTAGCTTCGAGAATTATTGTGATATGTGCCGACCGGCACCTTAAACACCATTTGATTTTACTAACTCAGTTTTATTTACTTTCTTTCGCAATTATGGTTTATCTTTTGCATTGTTAGGCTTACCTAGTCGTATGGACTAGGTGCCGTCACGACATGTTCATGGAGGGTGAATCGGGGTTGTGACAAGTTGGTATCATACCTCTAGGTTCATAGGAGTCACATATCACAAGTCGGTTGATTAGTGTCTTGTGGATCGGTACGGAGACGTCTGCACTTATCTGTGAGAGGCTATGTAACCGTTAGGGAAATTCCACTTCATTTGAATTCCCTGTCGTGCGAGATTTTTGACATCCACAATCCTAAACCTCTGTCTTCTACTCTCTCACAGATGGTGAGGACACTTACTACCTGAGGTGATCAGGCACCCGCACCCTATGTTGCAGCCGTCGGAGGTCAGGGTCGGGGTAGAGCTCGAGGACGTGCATGTGGTGCAACCAGAGCACATGCTTGAGCTACCGCCGAGGTATCACCAGAAGATCCAGCCGGAGCCTAGGCACCTGGCACACCTACTACTTCCATTACTACTCTAGCTCTTCAGGGGAATTTGGCACAGTTCATGAGTATGCACACCACTTTGGCTCAGGAAGGATTGCTTCCCCTTGCTGCTGCCATATCCCAGGCCGGGGGAGGAGCACAGAATTCCACTGCCTGCACTCCCAAGCTACGAGCGCATGTTGAGTACTTCCCAAAGATTATTCCTGCGCCACCTGCGACACCAGTTCAACCCGAGGGCATGACAGCGGCTTTCGAGCAGGAGCAGATGAGACTAGAGAGGTTTAAGAAGTATGATCCTCTAGTGTTCAGTAGATTAGCATCGGACGATGCCTTTGGGTTTCTTGATTAGTGTTACCGTATTCTCCGTACTATGGGTATCTTTGGATTGAGCGAGGTTTCTTTCACTACTTTTCAGCTTCGAGGAGCCGCCTATGATTGGTGGCGCACCTATGAGTTAGACAACCCAGATGAGGTAGCTTCACTTACTTGGACCTAGTTTTCAGATATGTTTCTGAGAGAGTTTGTTCCTCAGCGCCTCAAGGATGCATGGCATGCGGAGTTTGAGCATTTTTATCAGGGTGCTATGACCGTCTCGGAGTATGCAGTCCATTACACCAGTTTGGCTAGACATGCCTCAGCCTTGGTTTCAACTGTTCGCAAAAAGGTTCGCCGGCTCATTGAAGGGCTTATTCCTAGCATCAGGTCCAGTATGGCCCGTGAGTTGGAGATGGATATTCCGTATCAGCAGTTGGTGAACATTGCTAGGGGGATAGAGGGTATGCATGCTAGAGAGAGAGAGAGAGGGCAGGCAGGGGGTCATGAGGGAGAGAGCGAACGAGATCAGGAGAGAGATATTGAGGAGGCAAGGAGGACTCGTAGACCAGGGAGGTATACTGGTCCTTGTATTGGAGGCAGGGTGCATCATGGTAGAGGTTTTGCTGGTCAACTAGTTCAGTTCATGCTTCAGGCTTTGCATGGTGACTCTGGTGTTCATGGGTCTTAGAGTACCCATATCACACAGTTCCTACTACCTCGTCAGCAGAGAGGGTGCTTTGAGTGTTGAGATACTAGCCACCTAGTAAGAGATTGTCCCAGACTTCGGACCGGTGTGTCCCTGCGAGGTATTTAGGCAGGTAGAGGGCGCCCAAGAGGGGGAGACCTGGCTCGTTGATAGGTTTCATATAGTAGGTTTGAGGCCGGTGCGCCAGCTAATGTCACTCAGGTACGAATTTAGTTTGATATAGAGAGGCACTATCTGTAGTTCATTACTGTTTTGCTTATCGGGGTGAGTTCCTTGTTTGTTGTTCCATTTATGGGGGCGTTTCATGAGTTGCACTCTATTTATGTGATTACCCTGTTGCGAGGTTCTATGAGTGATAGGTGTGTCTATCATCTGTTTCTAGTTGTTGTTTTGAGTTATGAGGCTAGTAGTAGATTCCTGTTGTGTGTTTTGGTAGGTTTGATGTTACTTCTGAGTATTCTTGGTTACAAGCTGTGATTTCTATGCTCTACCGGCGTGGGAGCCAGTTTGTGTTGTACATTGTAGGCATAATTGATCTAGTGAGAGTCTCTAAATGGGTTGATGTGTGCCCTACTTGTGATTTAGTGTTGAGGGCAGGACCCTCGTAATTTCAAGTGATTTTGATATGTTGAGACCGGGCTGTGTACTGCGGTGGGATTTGTATCAGTATGAGACCCTTGTGAGTGTTTTATATGATTTCATACCTTCTTTTTAGATGGTTTGGTTGATTTGTTTTTTAGAAAAATTTGTGCCAGTTTGATTTGTTTGTTAGTTTCTTATGTGTTTCCTTTCTCATATTCAGTCATTTTCGTTCCATGCTTCTTTAGGTTTAGCTTGTGGGGTGTGTACCCATTGGTGTTTGCTGAGATTTGGCTATTCGGGTGTTATGTTATGCGGTTTTCATGGTTATTGTATCATCGCCAGTGTTATGGAGGTTTGAAAAGAGTTCCTGTTGAATACGAGGCTTATGGTCGATACAGATTTGATCTCAGGCAAGTATTGCTATCAGAAATATTATTATGGGACTATGTATGATGTGTCATGTTATGTAGTTGTACCCTGTGTGTTGGCTTTTATTGAAATAGCTGGTTGAGACCAATACAGGATATGGAGTTAGGATCGGGTCTTTCGAAAATGGATGGAAGGTGAGGATTCTAGCTTGAAGGCCTATTGGTATTGCTAGAAAGGTTAAATTTCAGTTGAGATGGTGTCGTCAGGCTTAAGTGGATTGGGGGGACGTGGGATCACCCGCGTGTGTATGTTGGAAGAGCACACTCAGTGACTTGAGGACTTCAGATATGTTTCTATGCTCGTTCGAGGACAGACGAATATTTAAGTGTAGGAAGATGTGACGACCCGGCCGATTGTCTTAAGAATTAATGCCCCAATCCCCTATTAACTGCTTCCGCTAAGTTCATTTCTGCTATTTTGTTTTGCCGGGACGTTCGGTGTTGAGTTTCGGAGAGTTTTGGGACACTTAGTCCCTAAATGAGAGCTTAAGTGTTGAAAAGTGGTCCATAGTCAGAACAGTGTGAAGATGACCTCGAAATGGAAATCTGATGGTTCTGTTAGCTCTGTTAGGTGATTTCAGGGTTGGGAGCATGTTTAGAATGTATTTTGGAAGCCCGTAGCTTATTTAGTCTTGAAATGCCGAAGTTTGAATTTTTGAAGTTTCCGGTCCGATAGTGAGTTTTTGATCCGAGGGTCAGATTGGAATTCCGAAAGTTGCAGCAGCTCCGTCATGTCATTTGGGATGTGTGTGCAAAATGTCAGGTCATTCGAACGTGTTTTGGTTAGGTTTTTTATCAAAAGCATGTTTTGATGAAATTTGAAGTTCTTAGGCTCAAATCCTTGTTTAATTCGAGTTTCCAGTGTCGTTTTAGGCGGTTTAAGGATTGGTACAAGTTTGAATGGTGTTATGGGATATGTCTGTAGGTTTGGTTGAGGTCCTAGGGGCCTCAGGTGTGTTTTGAATGCTCAACGGAGCATTTTAGAGTTTGAAAATATTGCAGAAATCCTTCAGTTGTTGCAGGTCCCAGATCCTTCTTCGCATTCGCGGGCCTCCCTTCACGTTTACGTAGCTTTGTTGTTCTTCTTGTTCGCGTTCGCGGCCCCTCTCACGCGTTCGTGTAGAGTAATCCTGGAGGGGGGCCAGTTCCTTATACGCGTTCGTGTAGCCTCAGCGAATTTCCCATCGCGTTCGCATAGGCTTTTTCACGTTTGCATAGGGTAACTCCTGGGCCTTACATTTTTCTTTATCGCATTCGCACCCAAGTGTCGCGTTCGCGTAGTTTCGTGTCCCAAATCTTCGCGTTCGCATTCCACCCACCGCGATCGCGAAGGGTAAATTTGGAATCTTAAATTTTTCTTTTTCGCGATCGCGAGGTCACCCCCGCGTTCACAATGCATTAAAGTACTGGATAGTATTTAATATTTCAAAAGCGAGGGTTAGCTATTTTCATCTAATTACAAGCTTGGGAGCAATTTCGAGGGATTTTTGAGGGCAACGATTGGGTAACAATTCTCTACCCTCTTATGCTTAAAACCTACTAATCTAATCACGAATTCATCTTTAATTTCGGATTTTTGAATGAAAAATTTGTAAAACTTCATAGACCAAACTATTGGGTTTAGAGTGGGTGTTTGGCCTCCGATTTGGGAGATTTTTATATGATTGGACTCGTGGGAGTACAAGGGTTCTGAAAATGTGAAAATTATTCGATTATGGGACATTAACCTGAAGAGCGTTTTGGTCATTTTGCCTAATTTTGTGCTTTAGCTTTGAATTAAATAGTAGAATCAGTTGCTTGAGATTTTATTTATAATGTGTGATTTAATTGAATAGATTTGGGCCATTTGGAGTCGAGTGCTCGTGACAAGAACGCGGCTGCTAGATGATTTTAGTCGGTTCGAGGTAAGTATCTTGCCTAACCTTGTGTGGGGGACTTCCCCTTAGGATTTGATTCTTCTTTGTTGATTGTATTCCTTGTACACGAGGTGACGATTGCGTGCTCGGATTTATTTATGGAAAATTGCCCCTTTTAGTTTCTTAGATCCCTGGAATCGCCAAATATGAAGTTGTTCTTGATAAGATTGAGTTCACTGTTATTAGTTTCACCTCTACATATCTTACTTGGAATTTATTTGCCTTTTTTTTGGTTTATTCTTGTTGCCTTATTGACTTTTACCTTTCTAACTTTAGACAGTTGTCCTTCTATAATCATATTATCATTCCTAATTGCTTGTCTTTATTTGGAAAACACTATTTCTATATCTCATGTAATTAATTGGTCTTAATTGGAAAGAAGTTAGATATCCTATGTTTAGTTGATATTTTCCTTAATTGCAATTATTTGACTCATGTTAACTTCCTTGTTATTGAACTGCGTATTATGGAGTCGTTGCTTCATATTATTTTTCCTTTGTTGAGTTGTTCTTATTGCGCTTAGCATTTCCCGGTGACGATTATTCCTTGTGAATTAGTTGTACCATCTTTTGGTGGACGAAATTTCTTGAGTTGATTCTCTTGCTTTGTTTCTAAATATATTATCATTTGTCGTGTTGTACTTGAGATGGTGATGCACGATGTTTTTGCCGTGCGGTTGTGGACATTGTGAAGCATGAGGTTTCTACCGTGCGGTTGTTTACACTGTGATGCACGAGGTTTCTGCCATGCAGTTGATATTGAAGGGTTGCACGTGGTCTTTGTCGTGCTGTTGTTGTTATTGATGTTTTGCACATGCGGCGTAATAAAGCGGGATATGTTATATGCTTATATGTGGGTTGCGCATGTGGCAAAATAAGGTGGGAACATTGTGATGCATGTGTGGCAAAATAAGGCGGTGCCTATTATCTTATTATTTTCACACGTGGCGTAATAAGGTGGGCGATGTCAGGGGTTGATTATAAAGAATTGTGATGGCGTATGGAGGCATTCCTATTTGTTTAATATTGTGATTGCAGGTTGTTTACATGTATGATATTTACCGCTTGGAAGTTGTGAGGAAATATTCGTACGTGCAGTCCGTTCTCCTTTTCATGTTTGCTAGTTGGGAAAATTCTTATCAAAGCACTTGCACAAGCATACACGTAGTTGGACACCCCATTAGAGGTGAATTCCTTCAGATTTTGTTAAGGGTGGAGATACGCCCTTGTTCGTCCATTATATATTTGAGAGTGGTCCTAGTTAGCCAGTTAGTTGTCAGCATGACCATGAGATTGATGGGGTACAGGATGCCAAGTGTTAGATTTCAGATGCTGGGTTTCTCGTGAGTTGTGGTTTGTTAGAGATTTTTGGTAGAATTGTGGGAAGAAGTTGATCAAGCCCTTTTGTGAACATCATTATAGGATATGAGTTATTGACTTGTTTTTCCCCTTGCTGTGTTGTGACCTTAGGATTTGGATTGTGATTCTGCCGTCATTTCGTATCATCATTTATTATATTCTCGTTGTTACTTGTTGTCCTCTTTTCCTTATTGGAAATTGTAGTTTTTTAGTCATTCATGCAGACTTTACATATACATATATCGGTTACATTATTCCTATGATTATACTGTTTATTTGACCGATAGGTGCCTTGACTGTTCCTCGTCACTACTCCATCGAGGTTAGTCTTGATACTTACTGGGCACTGCCGTGGTGTGCTCATGCTACTCTTCTGCACATTTTTGTTGTGCAGATATAGGCACTACCGTTCAGTTCTGTCAGCCTAGGAAGAGGCGTTCTATAGATACTTCGAGCTATATCTGCTACGTCCGCAGACCGAAGAGTCACTTTCTATCTTCTGTAATAAGTATAGTTCTATCAGTATTTTCCTTTTGTATAAATATTCTTGAGTCACAGCCTCTTATGTATCCCTTAGCTTGTGATTTGTGAGTTTACGGGTTTTGAGAATATTGTTTTCTTCGAGAATTGTTATGGGATGTGCCGAGCGGCACCTTTAACACCGTTTGATTTTACTAACTCAATTTGATTTACTTTCTTCCACAATTATGGTTTATCTTCCTCATTGTTAGGCATAACTAGTCATAGGGACTAGCTGCTGTCACGACATGTTCACGGAGGGTGAACTGGGGTCATGATAGAGCCCGGGGCTCGGGTTTTGTTAATTTCGGAATTTTTGATATTTTTTTGGATTATTTTCGCTTGGGTTTTATTCCCTTAGCCTATTATAACGTATTCGTTGTGGTTTTGGTCAGATTCAACGCTCGAGGAGGCCGATTTGAGATGCAAGAGCATAGTGAGCTAGAGTTTTGGCCGATTTGAGGTGAATAATGAATGTAAATGATGTCCTGAGGGTTTGAAACCCCGGATTTGCATATGGTAGTGCTATATTGAGGTGAGACACGTGCTTGATGATGAGCGCGAGGTCGTTTACTATTAGGGATTGGAACTTGGTCAGTCCCAAGTGATGTTTTACCGCGTAATTGATTGAAGCTTATTTAATACCATTATTATTTGGACCTATCATACTTGTGGTTCGTGCCGACTATTTGAACCCTTTGGGGATTTGATATCACTGTTTTCTCACTATTTCGACATATTGCTTGAACTCAGTCCTATTGTTTAATATTATTTTACAAACTCAGCCACTTTTACTGAGATTTTAAACTTTAATGATATTTCTAATGAGGGTTTGGGCTGAGAACTACCATTTTATTATTGCCTGAGGGGCTTATGTGATTTCAATACTGAGTATGGATCTGGATGCACACTGCAGCAGTATTATATTGATATTGATATTAGGTCTAGGGCCTAGTTAATGCCACGAGATAGCTTGATATTGCGCTTGGGCCATAAGGGGCCCCTCCCAGAGTCTGCACACCTCCAGTGACCGCCGTCGATGATAAATAAATGGATCGGGTTGCACGCCCCAGTGGGAACTAAAGGGTACCATATTATGTGTTGATTTTCTTTCTACATCTGTCATTTAATTGCTTAATTGCTATAGCATTTCAACATTTTGATTTCGTTGTTTTATTGATTTCATTCCACTCGTTTTTAACTGTTGCATTATAGATTACTTTGTGTATTCTGTGATTTCTTATTCCCAGTCATTATTTATGCTTATTACTCACTGGGTCGGAGTGTTCACATTACTCCCTGCACCTTGCGTGCAGATCCAGGTGCATCTGAGGCTGAGTGAGGATTTTCGGTTGAGCAGCACATATCCAGGAGCATCGAGGTAGCTGCAATGGCGTCCGCCGTCCCGATCTCTCCCTTATATTCCTTGTTTTTATTTTGTATTCCCCTATAGTAACATGTATAAGATTAGTAAACATGTATTAGAAGCTGAGACTTGTGACACCAGATCTTTTAGGCTATGTAGAAGGATGATTATTTAAAATTCCGCATGTTTAACTTTTATCTCAGACTTCTAGTATTATAATGTCACGACCCCAAACCCGGTCATGATGGCGCCCTGCCGCGAGGCTGGGCAAGCCTGACCAACACCTTCTCAATACAACGATTAATCCCAAACATGAAGCAATAAGGGGAAAATCGCAACTTTAACAATAAATTCTGAATAACTGAAAAGATAATGTACGAATAGAAACCACGACTGAACAATTACTCCCAAGACTTGGGGTCACG
>MU731114.1:0-62520 GCA_026770625.1 Nicotiana glauca
ACGTCAAAAATGACCCAACAGACCTACTCCAACTTCCGAAATTCCATTCTGACCCCTATATCAAAATCCCACATATCAACCGAAAAATGCCAATATCCCAATTTCGCCAATTCAAGCCTAAACCTTCCACGGACCTCCAAAATACATTCCAATCACGCTCTTAAGTCCTAAATCCCCTAACGGAGCTAACCAAATCATAAAAATTCCAATACGAGATCATATACTAATAAGTCAAAACTTGATCGAACCTTTCAAATTTTAAGCTTCAAATTTGGAACTGTTCTTCCAAATTCATTTCGATTACTCTGAAAACCAAAATCGACGATTTACATAAATCATAATAGATCATATGGAGATAGTCATTCTTGAGAACTGGAAAGCAAAGTGCAAATGCTCAAAACGACCGGTCGGGTCATTACATCCTCCCCCACTTAAATATACGTTCGTCCTCGAACGTGCCCAGAGTTGTTTCGAAAACCACCAAATCGCTGGGTAACCTTACCATGCACATATCAGGGGGTAATACTATTTTACCCTATCCCATATAGGTATGGTAACACAACATAACTGAAATTTCACAATTCACTATAGCCCATAACCTTAGAACCAATTTTCCACTTCCGAAATTGTCTATAAGATCAGAATCTCACATCTATAAACTGAATAAGTCTAAACACACTGTATCAAGCCATAACCTCAATCCAAGATGAAAATCACATGATATACCGCATAACTCAAACACTCATAGCGATAACTTCTAATCACAACAGCTGCACAAACAACTCAATTCCGGTAATAAACCTCTTATCAAACCAAAGCCTCATTCCAATATTTTTGTATACTACCAATGATGAATGAAACATGCAGAAAGTCATAACCATTCCTTAGATCAACCAGTCATGGAGCTCCCTCTCCTTCGGCAAGGACCATAGTAAAATTTTAAGCCGAATCCCGATATTATCCTTCTAGCATGCTGAAATCAAATTCGATTGTATTCATTCTAGATCTTAATGACCCGATCTCATCCAACACGACTACTCTAGTGAGATTACACATCGATACAATCTAAAGCCACACATGTGCGACTCGTGCACCAATAAACAACAGTCCAAATGTACTCAAATCATGGAAAAATGATTCAAATTAGAGAGTTGTACCGCAAGCTCACCAGTACCACCACAACACAATGCTGAGAACCCATCACCCTTCGTAGAACTAGTACACATGAATCTGACCCGAAGGATCATACCTCTACATAACTTCACTGCAATGCACGACCTTATCCAAACACTAGTCCACCTCAAGTCACCATGCTCGAAATCATCAACCACATGCAATTTGATGTCTGGTACCAAAAGTAAATCACCAAAACCATGGAGAAGTAAATGACGCAATGCCATGCCAACCCGAAATAACATATCCAATGCACAATCAATCATGTAACACCCAAATACTCGTCTCACTCAAATTCCACTATAAAGTCCAAATAGAAAAATCACCATATATGCATATAACCAAAAACCACAACTCCTCGAAACACAGAAGTGTCACTCATAGATCACTCCAGAACACGAATAAGCTCAATGACAATCGAATGGCACATCCCTCAACAATAGCAATTCGGAGTCGACAAAGCCGTCTCGATGCAGAACACACATCAATATGGGTCTTCTAATAAACCCTTTATCAAGGAGTTCCTGAAGTTGCCCCTTCAACTTCTTTAACTCCACCGGAGCCACACGATATGGTGCCCAGCACCAAATCCATACCGAAATTAATAATCCTATCAAGTGGCATGCCTGGCAGCAGAAAACACACCCAAAAAGTTCCCTCACCACCGAAATTGAATCAATAGTAGGAGTCTCTACACCAACATCCCTCACGAAGGCCAAATAAGAAAGACAACTCTTCCTAACCATCAACTGGGTCTTCAATAATGAAATCACCCTACTGAGAACATAACCCGTTGAACCTCGCCACTCTATCTTTGGCATCCCCGGCATAGCCAACGTCGTTGTCTTAGCGCAACAGTCCAGAATAACATGACACAGAGACAACCAGTCTATACCCAATATCACATCAAAATCTAATATACCAAGACACATAGGATCCACTCAGGTCTCCAAACCCCTCGATAGTCACTACACAAGGTTGATACACGTGACCCACAACCACAACATAACTTATTTATAAGAAATCGCAGTCTCCAAATCTATATATCACCCGAATCACCATATTCGATCCCAATTCCGTCGTCCGAATACATACCACACCTCTAATATCCAATCATTCCAGGAGAGCTACTCTTAAAAATTCTTCTGTGCCACCAAACAAACTCGAATATCAGCAGTCGTTCCAATAAGAGAGAGCTGCGATACCAATAATGTATTATTAACTCAATCACATTGCCCTTTCTGAAATGTATGCCCTTATCAAGCCGCACAAATTAGTGATATCATTTACCTAATCATCTGAAATTGTCCATGCGGCCTAAGAATTTATGACCTTCCTTCCAGAACTGAACCGTGACCTCACACATGCAAATCTCAACCCTACCCAACATACTGCATATACCATGCCATCCTATGATAAATATGAGAATTTCATAATCCACTCCGAGCTACAAGCAACTACGTACTCAACAAGCCAAGAACTTTCCATTGATCCCATCTAGAAGAAAATCACTATCCCATGCTCCTCACGCTCGTAGAAAATATACATCTCTAACCGTGGTAGAAACTATCAAGAACTCTCTGAATTCCATTTCAACAAAACTAAACCATCAGGACTGAATCCTTCTAACTCAACCAAGGTACGCAGGCCACTAAAAACCAAGAGCATTGTCGTCAAACACCTGTAGAAACTCATTACATCATAAACACCCAAAGAACTAATCATATCCTTACCATGATGATCCGGCCTACTACCAATCTATCACATCTATCCAAGTTACTTCTGATTTACCTTTAACTTGATACTTCTTATTGCCATAATACCACAATCCTCGACCCAGACTCACCACACAAGACCCAAGCATAAAGCCAACCCGTTCTACGGTTCATAAGTCACTGACTACTCTCTCAAATATCCCTAAAAGCACCACATTCGAAAAACTTTCCATGAAGAGACTTCTTGCGAGTCTATATCCACTACCTTCACCTTCCTAATACTGATGTGTAGAATCCATAATGATATAGAAATATCACGAGTCTTGACACCCTCCAATGCAAGCCTCAGTTTCTAGCCAAATATACAACTTGAAAATCTTCAATTATTACATGTAAAATCTTGAACCCATTAGAAACATTCTCGAGAGTCATCCACTCTACTCAAGCCGCAATTAGACCGATCAAACAGACTGACGACCTGTGCTACATTAACACTCCGACACTGCAGAATGTAACCTCACCTTAATACAACCAATCAACTTCCTGTTCTATGCATCATACATCTTTTACCAATAACAACTCGAGTCATTCCGTGATTCTCATACACCCATAAAGCATAACATAACCGATATTGAAATTTCTTTTACTCGAGCCCTCCTCGGTCTCAACCTCTGTAAGCCATAACTGATTCACCAGTACGCCTCAAACTGGAATCAACATAGCACATAACTGTGCAATCAACTAATCAATAGTAGACTCCCCCACTTGGCTCAAAGCTATAGATCAAAACACACAATAACTCAAAATGCATATACTCGATCACTTCCATAATACCATACTGGGATTAAACTCAATACTTCATAAGCTCATGCAACACAGATCATCTCGTACTTCAAATCTTCTGCAAATCTCGCATTCACCCTCGCAACAATCAAGCCCACTCTCTTAAGCGACCCAAATTCAAATTGCATACATATGTTTCACTGGTAAAAGAGATCTTCCAACAAACAACATAAGGCTCACACAAACTTCAGAACACTTCGAAGAAGGTAACCCACCTGCTTCGCCGCAAACTAATAGCTCTTCATCCCCTTCCACCATCATAAACATTATGCAATCACTTAATCTTCCTGAGTCTGAACTCATATCGTCACATGAAATTTACTCCAGTCCCCAACTAAACAACATGAAAAGATTCCTCACACACCCATAACTCGGGGCCATACATCAAGTCAATATGGAAATCAAGAACCAAATAGTTCTTCTATCCTCAAGTAGACCCTTCTTGTCGCTTCCAAATCATATGAATAAATCTCACAGTCATATCATACTCATCACATAGTCATCCAGCCATCACTTGCACTAATAGGGACACTATCGAACGTATAAATTCAAAAGCACGTGCTCACACAATCAGTACCTCAGTGCTCAAGCTACACGCAAAATCTAGCCTCAAGTCCTCCAGACTAGCCCAATATCAATGCACAGAAATCACATCTCACCCCTCGATCAGGGAATCACAAGCTATCAATGCGCAGCTGTTACCGAGGCTCATGCGCGCACACGAGCATGTGGAAAAAATTCAAAGAGTTTACATTTCAAGCTGAATCAAGGACGCACGATAAGAGTTCAAGAATGTGAGGTTTTTTTCCTAAAGGTTCTATAGCCTCCAGAGGATAAGTACAGACATCTCTATACCGATCCACGAGACTCTGCTAAACCTGCTTATGACTCGTCAGACCTATGTGACCTAGGCTCTGATACCAACTGGTCACGACCCTAAAACCGACACGGTGGGGATGGCGCCTATTGTGAAACTAGGCCAGCTGATACAACTCCCAAGTTAACCATTTAATCAATAATAATTCATTTTTAAGCTTTTAATTAATCAAATATCTCAAAAATGTAAGTATAAATAAACAGTGCGGAAATAATATACAGGCCCGACATCGGGGTGTCATAAGTCACGAGCATATACTAAGGTTTGAGCATAACAAGAGTGTAAGAATGTACTAAATACAATCTAAGAAAGACAAAAGGGTGAAAAGCAGTGCTGCGAATGTCGGGCAGCTACCTTGTTAACTTCAATGACTCTGCCACTGAGCAATCAACACCCGCTACCGGGTTCAAAACTACCTGAATCTGCACACAAGGTGCAGGAAGTAATGTGAGTACGCCAACTTAGTGAGTAATAAAAGTAAAAGCAGCTGAGAGACAAGAAAACCTGTAAAACACAGTAAAATGCAACAAAGAGGCAATGCAAAGAAAATACAATGCAATAAAATAGTAAAAACTTATAAAAGACCTCACTTCAGTATAAGCTTCTTTAAAACATCTTTTAACAGTTAAACGAGTGAATGAAAAGCACTGAGAAAAGATAAACACATAAGGCAAGCCCCTCAGGCAAAGTACCAACAGAATCAGCCCCTCGGGCTATCTCACAATCACTCATATCAACCCCTCGGGCAATAACATGGAACAACATCAGCCTCTCGGGCTATATCACATATTACACTGGGTACTCGCGCTCACTGGAGGTATACAGACTCTGGGAGGGACCCCTTACGGCCCAAGAAAAATAACAAGCCATCCCGTGGCATAATCAATATATCACTCACTCAGGGTACCCGCGCTCACTAGGGGTGTACAGACTCTAGGAGGGGCCCCTTACGGCCCAAGCGCAATATCAAGTCATTTCGTGGCATAATCAATAGGCTCTTGGCCTCATATCAAGCCATCTCGTGGCATAATAACTCAGGCCCTCGGCCTCAATCATAAATTAGTTCAACATTGTTGCGACATGCATCCCGATCCCATAATAACCTCACAACATAGGCCCTCGGTCCTACACAGTCAGAAATTTCTAAAAGCCACTCAGGCACAATAAAGTATGATGCTCAGCCCAAAATATCATTTAAAGTGTTAAAACAGAGTAAACATGGCTGAGTTATTAAAATATTATAATATAGCATGACTGAGTACAGATATAAAATTAAAACAATGAGGAAATAGCAGTAAAAATCCCCTAAGGGTCCAAAACAATTGGCACGAGGCCCAAATATTGCATTCAGCCCAAAACATGATGATAAAAATCGGTTTTTAATCAAATACGCAGTAAAACAGTCATACGGGAAGGACTAAGTCACAATCCCCAATGGAGCACGACCCCACACTCGTCATCTAGTGTGTGTGTCACCTCAATACAGCACATCGATGTGAAATCTGGGGTTTCATACCCTTGAGACAATATTTACAATCATTACTCACCTTAATCCGGTCCAAACTCTAGCCCGCGATGCCTTCGCTTCTCGACTCGGCCTCCGAATGCTCCAAATCTAGCCAAAAATAGATTCATACCATCAAAATATGCTATGGGAACAAAAACCATTCAAAAATATCCAATTTATACCAAAAATCCCGAAATTGGCCAAACCCGACCCCCGGGCCCATGTCTCGGAATCCGATAAAAATCACATCAATAGAATCCTTACATTCTCACGAGTCTATACATACCAAAAATCATCAAAATCCGACATTAAATGCCTATTCAAATCCCCAAAAGAATTTTCACACTTTTCTTCCAGTTTTCACCAATTTCCACTCTAATTTCTCAAATTAAATGATGAAAGTCAAGACTAAATCATGGAATTAAGTCAAATATGAGTGAAGAACACTTACCCCAATAGCTCCACTAAAAATCTCCTCAAAGTTCACCCTCTCCCGAGCTCTCTAATGGAGTTTCGAAATTATGGACCAAACCCTCAATTTTAAAAATATAAACTGACTGCCCAGGTATTCTTCATCTCGAACGCGGCCTCACACTCACGTTCGCATAGCACAATAAGATACTGACCCAAGATCCTCCTACGCGGACGCGAGGACCATCTCGTGAATGCACCACTGAACGGGCGTTCGCGATCACGGCTCCCACTTCGCGAACGCAGAGCACAAATCCTCTGTAGCCTCTAGTTCCCCTTCGCGAACGCGAATCTCCTCTAGCGAACGCGTAGAACATAAATCATTATACGCAAAACACCCTTCACGAACGCAATGCACCTCCGCAAACGCGATGAACAAAAATCTCTGCAACAAAAACCAACGGAACTACCAAGTCCAAAGTCCAAAATTTGATCCGTTAAGCAACTGAAACTCACCCGAGACCCTCGGGACCTCAACCAAACATGCCAATATATGCCATAACATTATTCAAACCTTTTTCAACCTTTGAAATGCTCCAAACCACATCAAAACACCAAAATTACATCGGATTCAAGCTTAAAAACTCCAAAAACTTCCTAATTCCGCTTTCGATCAAACATTCTATCAAACCTCGTCTTAATGACCTGAAATTTTGCACACATGTCAAAAATGACACAAAGTACCTACTCCAACTTTCGGAATTCCATTTCTATCCCTATATCAACATCTCACCTATCAACTGAAAAACGCCAAAATCCCAATTTCGCCAATTCAAGCCTAAACCTTCCACGGACCTCCAAAATACATTCCGATCATGCTCCTAAGTCCAAAATCGCCTAATGGAGCTAACAAAATCATAAAAATTCCAATCCAAGATCATATACTAACAAGTCAAAACTTGGTCGAACCTTTCAAAATTTAAGCTTCAAACTAAGAACTATTCTTCCAAATTCATTCTGATTACCCTGAAAACCAAAACCGACAATTTACATAAGTCATAATACATCATACGGATTAGTCATGCTTGAGAACTGGCGAGAAAAGTTCAAATGCTCAAAATGAGCGGTCGAGTCGTTACACATAGAGATCTCTTCATTCATACTTTCAGGTACCTGAATCTCTCCTGAGATTTTATGAAGTTTTATGTCATGTGATCTTCTAGATCACTTGCCTCCTTTATTATGATCATTTTGATCATTTTCTCATATTCTTTATCAAGAAGTTTATTTGAAACCGATTTGTCTATATACTTTAAGCGTACCATAGACTTTGTCCTTCTAGGACTTAATATGAGCATTTGCAACGAGAATATAGTTTCTTTCTTTGAGTTAGCAAATGCATCTGGCCTGCTTTGAATATATTGCAAATGAATTATCTTTTTATGAACTTCAAGTTCATATTATCTTATTCGAGGATCTAAATGTACAAATGATAATTCATTCCACGTAACTTTTTCTCAATTGTTTATCATATCTCCCCCTCGTGTTAGAAAAACTAACTTGCTTCCTCAACTTTGGAAATCCATCTTTGTGCGTTATCGTGTTAATAAAAATATACCTTGCACATCAATAATAATAAGATGGAATTATTTGGTTCCTGACCCTGAACCACTTGTGAGGGGAGAAAATAATATACTTTCGTATATAACGTATATCAAACTGATATACAAAACTTTATTCTCATAAGCAATAGTTTAGCTATTAAGTTGAGGTATTCAATAAATCATTTTGCTAAACCAGCTGTGATGTAAACCAACTTATCAAGATAAACTATCTTGAATAAAAAATAAAAAATTATGCTCTAAATCAAATTATTGAGCAAATTAACTCGCAAATATCATGTTATGGGTTAACAATAATCGCACATGTAACCATCTCATAGATGCATATTATATGGTATACATGGGAGATGAATGGGCCAGATTCACCTTTGATATTTCCAGCATTCATGGGATCAATCCCAACTGTAGAGGTCTATTAATTAATGAGAACAAAAAATATAAGAGAATTTGTAAAGAACTTTCTAGTTCTTTAATATTTACCCATGTAGATTTTCTTTTGTTTTTGCACATCATGCTTAAATTAACATGGCAAAAGCAATTAGGCTGGATAAATTATAAGTATTAATAAAGTTCAGGTTTATACCATGACGTGTGAAATTATCAATAAACTCCAAGTTTATTATGATATGATTTTTTGTCACGACCCGGATTTTCCATCCTCGGGAGTCGTGATGGCGCCTACTAATGTAATTTAGGCAAGACGACTATTGAACAATTTACCTTTTTACCCATTTTATACTCTTTAACAATTATAAAGTAATAACATGCAAACAGTGGAAATTTCAATAAGTGAAAGAAATACAGTAAACTATCTAAAATATGTATCTAATACAACTGTTTAAGCCTCAAAAACCAAGAACTGGTGTCACAGTTTCATTAATACATACAAAGTCTGAAAATAAACGATACACTATTTTTGAATTAAGGAAATGAAACAGGAATAAAGGGATAGAGGGAGACGCCAGGGCATGCGGATGCGTGCAGGTCTACCTTGGATCTCCACGTAACTACAGGCAGCCACCCAATCTATGATCCAAAAGCTGCTACGGGATATGCACACAGTGCAGAGTGTAGTATCAGTACAACCGACCCCATGTGCTGGTAAGTGCCTACCCTAATCTCGGCAAAGTAGTGATGAGTCTAGGACCAGAGTACCAAATAAACTTGTGCAATTCAACTATATACAGCGGAAAAGGAGAACAGTAATTTATAGTAAATATGGGAGGGGTAACATGCTGCGAGGAAATTTCAATTTAGAATAGAAAGACAACAGGTAAATAAAAGAAGCAACATATCTCAAATATCAACGAAGAATTAGAAATTTAAAAAAGTGCACGGCATCACCCTTCGTGCTTTTACTCTCATCCTTATCAAAGCAATCAAGTAATGAAAATGTGCACGGCATCACCCTTCGTGCTTTTACTCTCGTCCTCACCATATAATCAATAAAATCGGCACGGAATGGTACATCGTGTGACACGACATCACCCTTCGTGCTTTAACACTCTCTTACCAAAACAATACACGGCATCACCCTTCGTGCTTTAACTCTCATCCTCACCCAAACAACAATAACAAACAATATGACAAGGAAATGAATGAAATTACAATAAGAATCCCGGAAAGGGAACAACAATTCAACAGTCAAGTCCCGGCAAGGGACAACATCAAAACAATAACAACAATATCCCGGCAAGGGAGTCAATGTAGTGATTCCTGTCTCTTTTTCACTTTTACTCCACAACTCACTTTACAACTTAAGCCAATGCTCTAAAGAGTTCAATTGCTACTTATACTTTCACAATTCGTTATATAACTTGAGCCAACGCTCCTCAATGTTCAAACGTCACAATTACTTCCACAAACTTTGCCCAACAAATAAAAATCATCACCAAAGCATGAATAATACAACGAAGTCATGAGAATCACATTATAAGACTCATGGGCATGCTAGACACCACGTATAGATACTCATCACCATGCCTATATGTCATACTCAACAATTACCACATAGCAAATAGGACTCGACTCCTAATCCCTCAAGTTAAGGTTAGACCAAACACTTACCTCGATGCCATGAACACAGTTCACTTCTCAATTATCACTTTACCCCTTGATTCCACCACCAACTCGCTCGTATCTAGCCACAAGTTACTTAATTACATCAATAAACACTAAATGAATAAACTCCAATACATGAAAATAATTTTTCCAAAGTTTTACCCCAAAAGTCAAAAATTGCCTCTGGGCCCACATGTTCAAAACTCAATGTTCGAACCAAAACTTGATTACCCATTCCCCCACGAACCCAAATATATAATTTGTTTTGAAATTGGACCACAAATCCAGGTCCAAATCCCCAATGTTTTTTAAAACCCTAGGTTCTACCCAAAACACTCAATTTCCCCCATGAAAATTATTGATTATTAGTTGAAATCATGTGAAAAGATGTTAATGATTGAAGAAAACGAGTTAAAATTGACAGACAATCGATTTGGATGATAAGTTGTCTTTGAAAAATTGGCCAAGAGTGTTTTGGTTTTGAAAGAGTGAAAAATGAGAGATTTTCGGCTAAGTTATAAAATTGCAGGTTGCAGATGTCGCAATTGCGACCAGGGTTCGCAATTGCGAATCTTGACTTCTGCTAAGTTCGCATTTGCGAGTTGGGAATTGCGAACACACGATCGCATTTGCGATAACAGGCCTCGAAGGGATGTACCTCATTTGCGAAGGCAATCTCGCATTTGCGAGGAGGGGCTGGCCTGGGCTTCTTACACAATTGCGACATAGCCCTCGCATTTGTGCGAAGCCTGCAGGGCTACAATGAAACAGCTGAAGTGTGCAATTCCTTAAGTCCAAAAATCCACCTCGTGGCCTATCTAAAACTCACCCGAGCCCTCGGGGCTCCAAACCAAACATGCACACCAACCTAAAAATATCATACGGACTCACTCGTGCATTCAAATCACTAAAATAACATCAACAACTATGAGTTTAGCATCAAAATCATGAAATTTTTAAAGAACTTCAAATTTTCTAATTTTTTTCTCACAAACGATCTGATTCACGTCGTTTCAAGTCCGTTTCTTACCAAATTTCATAGACTCGACTTAAACCACATATAAGACCTGTACCGGGCTCCGAAGCCATAATACGGGCCCGATACCATCAAATTTTAAACACATTTCGTTTCCAAAACTGAAAAATAATTTCAGATAACAATTTTCTATAAAAATTCATTTCTCGGGCTTGGGACTTCGGAATTCGATTCTGGGCATACGCCCAAGTCCCATATTTTTCTACGGACCCTCTGGGACCATCAAATCACGGTTCCGGGAAAGTCAACTTAATTCATTTTAAAGTCAAAATTCATCATTTTTCACAAGTTTTCACATATTGGCTTTCCAGCTAGGTGCCTTGACTACGCACGCAAATCGAGGTGAGACAGAGAAGGTTTTTAAGGCCTCGGAATGCAGGATTTACTTTTAAAACAAGTGATGACCTAGGTCATCACATTATCCACCTCTAAAACAACCGTTCATCCTCGAACGGACATAAGAAGGAAGTACCTGAGTTCGGGAAAAGATGGGGATAATGGCTCCGCATAACGGACTCGGACTCCTAGGTCGATGCCTCAGCAGGCTGGCCTCTCCACTGAACACGAACAGAGGGAAAACTCTTCGATCTCAACTGACGAACCTATCGGTCTAGAATAGCTATAGGCTCCTCCTCATAAGACAAGTCCTTGTCCAACTGGATAGTGCTGAAATCTATCACCTGGAATAGCTCGCCGTGATACTTCCGAAGCATGAACACATGAAACACTGGGTGCATGGCTGATAAGCTTGGTGGCAATGCAAGTTTATAAGCCACCTCTCCCACTCGAACAAGAATCTCAAACAGGCCAATGAACCTAGGGCTAAGCTTGCCCTTCTTCCCAAATCTCATCACGCCCTTCATAGGCGACACTCGAAGCAATACCCGCTCACCGACCATGAATGCCAAATCACGAACCTTACGGTCAGCATAACTCTTTTGCCTGGACTGAGTTGTACGAAGCCTATCCTGAATAATCCTGACCTTGTCCAAGGCATCCTGCACTAGATCTGTACCCAAAAACCGAGCCTCTCCCGGCTCAAACCATCCAACCGGCGACCGATACTGCCTACCACACAAAGCCTCATAAGAAGCCATCTGGATACTCGACTAGTAGCGATTGTTATAGGAAAACTCTGCTAAAGGCAAAAACTGATCCCACGAGCCTCCAAAGTCAATGACACAAGCTCGGAGCATATCCTCCAAAATTTGAATGGTCCACTCGGACTGCCCGTCCGTCTGAGGATGAAACGATGTGCTTAACTCAACCCATGTGCCCAAATCTCGTTGAACTATGCTCAAGAAATATAAGGTAAACTACGTACCTCGATCTGAAATGATAGATGCGGTCGCACCATGAAGGCAAACAATCTCCCGGATATAGATCTCAGCTAACCTCTCGGAAGAATACGAGACTGCCACAGGAATGAAATGTGCTGACTTGGTCAGCCTATCAACAATAACCCACAGTGCATTGAACTTCCTCTGAGTCCGTGGGAGTCTAACAACGATGTCAATAGTAATATGCTCCCACTTCTACTCAGGAATCTCAAACTTCTGAAATGTACCACCGGGCCTCTAATGCACGTACTTAACCTGCTAACAGTTCAAATACAGAGCCACATATGCAATGATATCCTTCTTCATTCTTCTCCACTAGTAATGCTGCCGCAAATCCTGATACATCTTGGCGGCACCCGGATGAATAGAGTACTGGGAACTATGGGCCTCCTCTAAAATCAACTCTCGAAGCCCATCCACATTAAGCACACAAACTCGATCCTGCAATCTCAAAACTCCATCATCTCCTAAGGTGACCTACTTGGCACTTCCATGCTGCACCGTGTCTATGAGAACACATAAATAGGGATCATCATATTGCTGATCTCAGATACGCTCCAATAATGAAGAACGAGCGACTGTGCAAGCTAACACACGGCTGGTCTCAAAAACATCCAACCTCATGAACTTATTGGCCAAAGCCTGAACATCCAAAGCAAGTGGTCTCTCAACAACCAAAATATAAGCAAGATTGCCCATACTAGCTGACTTCCTACTCAAAGCATCGGCCACCACATTGGCCTTTCCCGGATGATATAAGATGGTGATATCATAGTCTTTCAACAACTCCAACCACCTTCTCTGCCTCAAATTCAACTCATTTTTCTTGAACAAATACTGCAGACTCTTGTGATCAATGAACACCTCACATGCCATGCCGTACACATAATGCCTCCAAATCTTCAACGCGTGAACAATGACTGCCAACTACAAATCATGAATCAGATAGTTCTTCTCATGAATATTCAACTACCGCGAAGCATAGGCAATGACCTTGCTATCCTGCATCAACACCGCACCAAGTCCAATACGAGATGCATCACAATAAATTGTATAATGCCTTGAACCTATAGGCAAAACCAACATCGGTGCCGTAGTCAGAGCTTTCTTGAGCTTATGAAAGCTTGCCTCACACTTGTTCAACCATCTGAACTGGGCACCCTTTTGGGTCAACCTGGTCATCGGGGCTGCGATAGATGAAAACCCCTCCACGAACTGACGATAGTAGCCTGCCAATCCCAAGAAACTCTAGATCTCTGTAGCTGATGCTGGTCTAGGCCAGTTCTTGACTGCCTCAATCTTATTTGAATCAACATGAATACCCTCTGCTGATACAACATGACCCAAGATTGCAACTGAACTCAACCAGAACTCACACTTCAAAAACTTAGCATACAACTGAATATCCCTTAACGTCTGAAGAACCACTCTAAGATGCTGCTCGTGCTCCTCCCGGCTGAAGAAATATATCAAAATATCATCAATGAAGACTATCACAACTGAATCCAAGTAAGGCCTGAACACTCGGTTTATCAAATCCATAAAAGTTGCTGGGGCATTTTTCAACCCGAATGACATCACCAAAAACTCATAATCCCGTATCGAGTGCGAAAAGCTATCTTAGGGACATCGGATGCCCTAATCTTCAACTGATGGAAGTCAGATCTCAAGTCAATCTTCGAAAATACCTTGGCACACAAATCATTAATCCTCGGCAATGGATACTTATTCTTGATTGTATCCTTGTTCAACTGATGATAATCAATACATATTCTCATCGATCCGTCCTTCTTCTTAACAAACAACACCGGCGCACCCCAAGGCGAAACACTCGGTCTAATGAAACCCTTCTCAAGCAAATCTTGCAACTGCTCCTTCAACTATTTCAACTCAGGCAGGGCCATATGATACGGCAGGATAGAAATGGGTTGGGTGCCCGGAGCCAAATCAATGCAAAAGTCAATATCCCTATCGGGTGGTATACCCGGCAGGTCTGAAGGGAATACCTCAAGAAACTCACGAACAGCGGGCATAGACTCAATAAAAGGAACCTCAGCACTAGAATCACGAGCATAGGCCAAATAAGCCAAACACCCATTCTTGACCATACGTCGAGCCTTCATATAAGAGATAACACTGCGGGTAGAATGACCAAGAGTCCCTCTCCACTCTAAATAAGGTCAATTCGGCAAGGCTAAGGTCACATTCTTGGCATGATAGTCCAAGATCATGTGGTAAGGTGATATCCAGTCCATCCCTAATATGACATCGAAATCGACCATGTCCAGAAGAAGCAAATCTACACGAGTCTCAAGACCTCTAATTACAACTATACATGAATGATGGACTCGATCTACCATAATAGAATCACCCACCAGTGTAGACACATAAACAAGAGCACTTAAGGAATTACTAGGCATGACCAGATACAGTGTAAAATAAGATGACACATAGGAGTATGTAGACCCTGGATCAAATAGCACTGAAGCATCCCTACTACAAACCAGAACCATACCTGTGATAAATGTATCAGAAGCCTCAACCTCGAGCCTAGCTGGAAGAGAATAACTTTGGGGCGGGGCCCCACCACCCTGAACTACATCTCTCGGATGGCATGCTGCTAGCTGGCCTCCACCTCTAGCAGCCTGAGCTCCACCTCTATTACCTCTACCTCCACATCTACCCGTACCTCTAGCTGGCCGAGCGGGCTGTGGGACGCTCGGTGCCTGAACCATGGCACGGGAACCCTGATGTTGCGAGCTGCTCGGTGCTCGAGGGCAAAACCTAGCAATGTGACCCATATCATCACAAGTGTAACAAGCCCTCGGCTGCTAAGACTACTGACCCTGATGACCTGAATGACCACCGTAAAAACTCTGAAGCGGCGATGCACTGATAGGAGTTAGTGGTGCACTGTAGGACTACTAATCAAAATACTACATCTGAGGACCACGGCCACCTGAAGCACCGTGAGAAACTTGAAGTGCTGACTGAAAAGGCCTAGGAGGATGGCCTCTACCTTACGAATCCGAACCTCCAGACGAGGTACCATTGAATCGGCCTGAATGACGAGGCCTCTTTCCAGACCCCTGACCACATCCCTGCGATAGGACCATCTCAACTCTCATGTCCACATTGGTCGCCTCTTAGAAAGAAATCTCACTCCCAGTCTCCTTGGCCATCTGAAGACGGATAGGCTAGATAAGTCCCTCAATGAGCCTCCTCAGCCACTCTCTCTCAGTGGGAAGTATGATAAGAGCATGGCGGGCCAAGTCAATGACTTTGGTCTTATACTGAATAACAGTCATAGAACCCTGCTGGAGACGCTCAAACTGCCTTTGGTAGGCCTCTCTCTGAGTGATGGGGAGAAATTTCTCCAAAAATAGCTGAGTAAACTGCTCCCAATTCAAAGTTGGTAATCCGACTGGTCTAGCCAAGCAATAATCTCTCCACCAAGGCTTGGCGGATCCAGACAAGCGAAAAGTAGCAAAATCGACCCTATTGGTCTCCACTATCCCCATGTTCCTGAGAACCTCATACGACTGTTTAGATAATCCTGGGGATCCTCAGAAGATGCGCCGTTGAAAGTAGTAGTGAAGAGCTTGGTGAACCTGTTTAATCTCCACAAAGTATCAGCAGACATAGCTGCTCCATCATCGGTCTGAGCTACAACACCCGACTCAACTACTCCAACTGGCTGAACTACTGGAGCCTGACACTGGGGAGCTACCTGCTCCGGAGTGCGAGTAGCATGAGTTTGGGCTCCTCCTCCAGCCTGAGAGATGGCTGGTGCTACAGGAAGCAAGCCTGCCCGGGTGACACTCTCCATAAGGCCCACTAGACGGACTAGAGCATCCTGGAGTACTAGGGTAGAAATAAACACCTCTGGGACCTGAAATGGGCCCAGCGGAACTGGCAGGGCTGAAACCTTATCATCAAAGTCAATCGGAGGCTCCGCCACTGGTGCAGCTGCTCTGGGGTGAGCTCTGCCCCTACGTCGGCCTCCATCACGGCCTCGGACTCACCTTCTGCCCCTCTTAGGAGCTGCTACTGGGGGCTCGGGCTGCTGGTCAGTGGATGAGGAAGCGTGTGTTCTCGCCATCTGCGAAAGAATAGAGTATAAATTCAATTAACATTGAGAAATCAAACCGCACTACATGAAGGAATAAATGTGAAGTTTTTCCTAACTCTATAGCCTCTGGGATAAATACAAACGTCTCCATACCGATCCCTCAGACTCTACTAAGCTTGTCTGTGAACTGTGAGACCCATGTAACCTAGAGCTCTGATACCAACTTGTCACGAACCAGATTTTTCACCCTCGGGAGTCGTGATGGCGCCTACTAATGTGAGCTAGGCAATCCGACTATTGAACAATTTACCTTTTTACCCATTTTATACTTTTTAACAATTATAAAGTAATAATGTGTAAATAGCGGAAATTTCAATAAGCAGAAGAAATGCAGTAAACTATCTGAAATAAGTATCTAATACAACTGTTTAAGCCTCAACCACCCAGAACTGATGTCACAGTATTACAGACGATCTGAGAGTACTACATAAAAAGTCTGAAAAGAAATGATACAATGTTTCTGAATTAAGGAAATGAAACAAGAATAAAGGGATAGAGGGATACGCAAGGGCCTATGGGCGCCTGCAGGTCTACCATGGATCTCCATGTGGACTGAAGGCAACCACCCAATCTACGGTCCAAAAGCTGCTCCGAGATCTGCACACAGTGCAGAGTGTAGTATTAGCACAACCGACCCCATGTGCTAGTAAGTGCCTAGCCTAACCTCGACAAAGTAGTGACGAGGCTACAACCAGACTACCAAATAAACTTGTTGTCACGACCCAAACCCCGCACTGGTCGTGATGGCACCTCTCGTAAGGATGAGGCCAGTCAACTAACCCAACTCGTCTTTTCAAAAATAGTTAAACATAAATAAATAGCTTAAATATGACATAATAATATTAATTAGCGGAAATACAACCCAGCACAACCCTAATCGGGGTGTCACAAGTCACGAGCATCTATCAGAATGTAAATCCACTACAAGGCCAAAATATACATAACCGGAATAATGAACAAAAGAGAGAGACATGGTGCTGCGAACGCTCGCAGTCACCTCCTTAACTCATGTAACTCTGCCTTTGATCGGCCAAAACACGCTACTGGGTGAATAGATACCTGCATCTGCACACAAGGTCAAGGAGTAAAGTAAGTACTCCAACTCAGTGAATAATAATGGTAAATAACAACTGAGCAGTGAGAAATCACGTAAAGCAAACCATCATGCTGTATAGAAGCAGGGTACAATCCTTTGAGAAAATCAGTGAAAACTATGAAATCTTTGGAAATATCTTGGCTCAGTTTAAATCTCTTTTGAAGATGATCTTTTCAACTGTTACGAAAAACGATTTCAAAACAGCTAGTGCTGATAAGCACAGAAAAATTCGCCCCTCGGGCACAAATACTACAGTATAACAGGTATAAAGGTAAATAAATATGCAAGATGCGCACATAAAAGTTCGCCCCTCGGGCAATATCTCAAAATAGTACCAGCCCCTCGGGCTCACTCTCAGAAACACTCTCAGCCCCTCGGGCTCGCTATCTCAGATCACTCTCAGAACAATATCATATAGTAACCGCTGCGGTGGGCAACTTGATCCACACATTGCTGCGGCGTGCGGCCCTATCCATATCTCGCTGTGGCGTGCAGCCCGATCCATATGGGTACCCGTGCTCACTGGGGGTGTACAGGCTTCGGGAGGGTCCCCTTACGGCCCAAGCTTAATATCAAGCCACCTCATGGCGTATGAAACAAGGCCTGAAAGCCTCCTCACATATCACTTGAGGCCTGAAAGCCTCCTCACATTACACTCGACGCTTGAAAGCATCCTCACATCACTCAACATATCCTCACATGAAGCCCGACTATGGCAATCAGCCCAAATCATGACAATATCAAATAAGTTTCCAGTCAAATACATGGTAAAATCATCAATCGGGACGGACCAAGTCACAATCCCCAATGGTGCTCTACCCCACACTCGCTATCCGGTGTGCAAGTCACCTCAATATAGCACTACTGTGTGCAAATTCGGGGTTTCAAACCCTCAGGATATCATTTACAATCAATACTCACCTCGAACCGGCCAAAATCCTAGCTATTTATGCCCTTGCTTCGCAAATAGACCTCCTCGCGCGTTGGAGCTGGTCAAAATCACAACGAATACGTCACAATAGGCTAAGGGAACATAACCCAATCGAAAAGACTCGAAAAATATCAAAAATCACGAAATTTGCAAAACCCAAGCCCCGGGCCCATTTCTCGAAAAATCAAAAAATTAACATCATCGGATTCCTTATCTCGCCACGAGTCTATACATATTAAAATTACCAAAATCTGAGTCCATTTTACCCCTCAAATTCCACTTTGAAATACCAAATTTCCAAGCCCTAGATTTACCCTCTTTTTGATGAATTTCCACAAATTTCCATGTTAATTCTACCATTAAATCATGAATTTAGGTCAAGGAACTCACCTCCAATCACACCTAGTCGAAATCCCCTTTAATTTCTGTCCAAGAGCTCTCAAGGTCGATCAAAAATGGTAGAAATAAACTTAAGCTCGCGGAACAAAATGAGCTTTAAAACCCTTCTCTGAACAGTGATTTCCGCATCTGTTGTTCCTTTACCGCATTTACGGCTACTGCTTCTGCGGTTATACCTCCACTTCTGTGGATCTTCATTAAGCCAACAACCGCTTCTACGGTCCTCTATCCGCATTTGCGAAATCCGCATTTGCGGAATCCGCTTCTGCAGATACTTGTCCGCTTTTGCGGAAACACCATGGTCTCACATTTTGCTTCCGCGACTCATCTACCGCATCTGCGGCATCGCAGATGCGGCCCCAAGCCCGCACCTGCAGAAACAGCCAACCTTCCAACAAATCGCACCTGCAAACCTACCTCTCGCATCTGCGAAACCGCATATGCGGCCCTTCTTCCGCAAATGCGGAAACACCAGATACCAGCAATATCAGAATTTCACCAAGTCCAAAAATCACCCTGATGGCCATCCGAAATCACCCCGAGGCCCCCCGGGACCTCAACCAAAAGTGTCAACCCATCCTAAAACATTATTCAAACTTGCTCCAATCATCAAAACACATCAAGCAACACTAAAATCATCGATTCTCGCCGGATTCAAGCCTAAGTTTCTTTAAAACTTCCAAAATACGCATTCGATCCAAAACTCAACCAAACGACGTCTGAATGACCTTAAACTTTACACATCCCAAATCACTTAATGAAGCTACACAAACTCTCGGAATTCCATTCTGACCCTCGGATCAAAATCTCACCTATCAACCGGAATTCGCCAAAATACTAACTTCGCCAAATTCAAGCCTAATTCTACACCGGACCTCCAAAAATACTTCCGATCATGCTCCTAAGTCTCAAATCATCTAACGAAACTAACCAAATCATAAAAACTCCGATCTGAGTTCATATACAAATAAGTCAACTCTCGGTCAAACCTTTCAGATTCTAAGCTTTCTACTGAAACTGTTCTTTCAAATTCATTCCAATTTTTTCCTGAAAACCAAAATCACCGATCTACATTAGTCATAATACATAATACGAGGTAAGTCATGCCTGAGAAATGGTGATCAAAGTGCAAAAGTTCAAAACGACCGGTCGGGTCGTAACATCCTTCCCCACTTAAACACACGTTCGTCCTCGAACATACCCAGAGTTGTTCTAAAAGCCAACCAATCGCTGAATAACCTTACCATGCATATACCCGGGGGTAATCCCACATCACCCTATCTCATATAGGTGTGATAACACATAGAAGCTGAAATTACACAACCCAATCTAGCCCATGAATCATAGAACCACATTCTCACTTCTGAAACCATCAATACGATCAAAACCTCACACTCATACACTGAATAGGCCCGAACCAGCTGTAACAACCCATGCCTGCAACCTCAGGTGCAATTATATGATGTACCATGTAACTCAAACACACGAAATGATAACTTCTATTCGCAGCAGTTGCCCACAACACCCGAATACCGGTAGAAAACCTCTTATAACTAAGGTCTTATTCCAACACTTTCATATACTGCTAACAATAAATGAAACACGCAATAAACCGTAACCATTTCTCAGATCAACCAATCATAAAGCCACTTCCCTTTCGCCTAACACCACAGCAGATTTCAAGCCAAACCTAGATATTATCCTTCCAAGAAGCTGAAATAAAATTCGTTCGTATTCATTAGTGACCCCAATGATCACCTCAAGTCTAACACATCACTCTGGTGATACGACACCTCAATACAGGCCTAATCCACAACTTGCATAATACGCGCACCATTAAGAAACGGTCTGAACATACTCAAATCATGAGAAAAAAATGACTCAAATGAAAGAGTTGTACCTTAAGCTCATCACTACCCTCACAACACAAGGCTGAGACCCCGTCTCACATCATAGAAATAAAACACATGAATCTACCCCGAAAGGTCATATCCCAATGTAGCCTCGCCACAATGCGCGATCCTATCCAAACACTGCTACACATGGAACACTTCAAGTCACTATGCCCAAAATCGACAGCCATGCAAAATTTGATATCTGAAAACAAAGCAAATCATTACACCCACGGTGAAACAAATAACACATCCCACGCAAACCCGATAAAACATAACCGGTACGTCATTCATCGAGCAACTACCAATTATTCTTCCGGCTCGACTTCCACCATGAGATCCCAATAGAATCACACCATATGTGGCCATTACCAACCAATCATAATGTCTCGCAACACAAAAAGGAAACTCACAGGTCTCCCAGATTACTAGCAAGCTCAATAACGATTGAATCAACCTACCCCTCAATCAATACAATTCGGAGCCAACTAAGCCGACTCAAGCTAGAACACGCATCCACATTGACCTACCAATGAACTCCTTATTAAGGAAAACCCGAAGCTACTCCTTCCACCTCTATAACTCTGTCGGTGCTATACAATATGATACAAGGTACCAAATCAACACTGAAATCCACAACCTTGCCCGGCGACTTGCCCAGCCACAAGAAACACCTCCGAGAAGTCCCTCACCACCGGGACTGAATCAATATGAGGAGACTCAGCACTGACACTCATAACAAAACCCCAAATAAGAAAGGCAATCCTTCCCAGCCGTCCGCTGGTCTTCAAAATATGAAAATCCACAATAGGACACAATCCGTCAAACATCGCCACTCATTCTGTGGCATTTTCAGACATAGCCAATCGTGCCATCTTATCGCAATAGTCCAGAATAACACAACAAAGAAACATCCAGTCTACACCCCAATATCATAGCCAAAATCTAACATACCCAGCAAAGAAGGATCCACTCGGGCCTCCAAATCTCGGCAGTCACTAAATAATGCTGATGCACGCGATCTAGAATCACAACATAGCCTGAATATGAGAACTTACGTCTCCACATATACTCAGCACATGAATCATCATATCTTATCCCAACTTCGTTGTTCGAACACATGCCACACCATTAATACCCAATCATCCCATGATAGATAGTTTAAAATTTCCCTGTGCCACCAAGCAACCCGAGTATCACCAGTCGACCCAACCAGAAAGTGCCGCAATACCACCGAAGTATCATCAGTTTAATCACATTACCCTTTTTTGAAACATATACTCCCGTCAAATCACTTCCAATTTGCAATACCATTTTCTTGATTACCTGAGGCTACCCGTTGCCTAAGAGTTTTATGAACTTTTTTTTTCAGAACTGAACTGTAACTCATCTAGCCAAGAACTTCCATTGATCCCATTTAGAAGAAAGATCATTACACATACTAAGCTCCGCATGCCTATAGAAAATATACATCTCCAAACCACGGTAAAACCCAACAAGAACTCTCTCCCAATTCCATTTGCACAAGCTAAACTGTCTGGACTGAATCCTTCCAACTCGACCAAGCTAAGCAAGCTGTCAAAACTCAAGAGCTTTGCTACAAAATACCTGTACAAACTCATTACCTCGAACGCGCACAAAGAATTAATCATATCCTTTCCATACCGATTCGGTCTACTACCAAGCTACTTCATCTATCTAGATTTCCTTATGATTCATTTTCAACTTGATATCCCCTCTGGTTTTAGTACCACAATCTCTCAACCTAGGCTCACTACACGAGACCCAAGCATAAGAACACACTGTCTAAGACCCATAAGCCACTGAATCCTCTCTCAAATATTTCCAGAAACACCACATTCCAAAATAATTTACTCTAAAGAACTTCCTGCAAATCTAAATCCGTTACCTTTACTTTCTAGGTACTGATACATAGAATCCCATAATTAACATAAAAATACCACAAATCTGAACCTCTTCCAATGAAAACACAGTTTATATCCACACATGCAACTTTAAAATACCCGATTGTTTCTTGCAGAATCTTGAATACATTAGAACCATCTTCGAAAGTCATTCACTCTTATTCAAACTACAAATTACCTGACCCAACAAATAGAAACACCCGTGCCTCACTGGCACTCCGATGCTGCAAAATGAAATCCTCGTCCCGATACGACTAAGCAACTTCCTGCTCTATGCACCGAGTATTCTTATCCATCGACAACTTAAGACATTCTATGATTCTCTCTCCCCATGAATCATAATGTAGCCTTTGCCAAAATTTTCCTTTACTCTAGCCATAGCTAACTCACTCTCATGCCCCAAACTGGAACTAACATAGCACCTAACCGTGCAATCAGCTACTCACAGCAGACTCCCCCACTTGGCTCGAAGATATAGATCGAGACACACTCAATCACTCATAACACTTTTACTCTATTGATGCCACAATGTCGTAGTGAGATTAAACCCAAATCATTTATAAGTTTTTGAAAACACATATCATCTAGTACTGTAAATCTTCCGCAAATCTCGCATTCAACCCCGCAATAGTCAAGCCCACTCTCTTAGCAATCCAAAATTTCAAATTTCAACACGTACCCTTCCATTACACATGGGACCTTCTAACATACACATAAGGATCACACTACTTCGGAACACTCCGCAGGAGATAACCCACCTGCTTCGCCTTAATATAATATTTCCGTATACCTTCCACTGTCATACACATTACATAGTTACTTAGTCTTCCTGAGTCTGAACTCATACCGCAACATAAAATTTACTTCACTCCCATCTAGGAGACACGAAAAGATTCTTCACGCGCCCATAACTCGGAGTTGCACATCCAATCACAATGGAATCATACACTTAATAGTTTATTTATCATCTAGCAGACCTTCCTCGTCACTTCCAAGTTATATAGATACATCCCGCAGTACTAACATACTCATCACATGTCTATTCAACCTTCACTTCCACTAATAGGTACACCGCCGAACATATAAATTCCAAACACTTAATCACACATTCGGCACCTTAGTGCTCAAACCATAGGCAAAGATCCAGCCTCAAGCCCTCCAGAGTGGCCCAACATCAAACTCACAGAGATCACATCTTACCCCTCGATTAGGAAATCACAAGCCATCAAGGCACATCTGATATGGAGCGCTCATGCGCACATACAAACGCGTGGAAGGAATTTCAAGAGTTTCTTTCCAAGCTGAAACAAGGACGCACGATAAGAATTCAAGAATGTGAAGTTTTCCTAAAGGTTCTGCAGCCTCTCGAGGATAAATACAAATGTCTCCGTACCGATCTGCGAGACTCTACTAAACCTGCTCATGACTCGTGAGACCTAGTAACCTAGGCTCTGATACCAACTTGTCATGATCCAAACACCGCACTGGTCGTGATGGCACCTCTCGTGAGGACGAGGCCAGCCAACTAACCCAACTCATCTTTTCAAAAATAGTTAAACATAAATAAATAGCTTAAATATGACTTAATAATATTAACTAGCAGAAATACAACCCAGCACAGCCTTAATTGGGGTGTCACAAGTCACGAGCATCTATCAGAATGTAAATCCACTACAAGGCCAAAATATACAAAACCGGAATAATAAACAAAAGAGAGAGACATGGTGCTGCGAACGCTGGCAGTCACCTCTTTAAATCATGTAACTTTGCCTCTGATCGACCAAAACATTGCTACTGGGTGAATAGATACATGCATCTGCACACGAGGTGCAGGGAGTAAAGTGAGTATTCCAACTCAGTTAGTAATAAAGGTAAATAACAACTGAGCAGTGAGAAATCACGTAAAGCAAACCATCATGTTGTATAGAAGCAGGGTACAATCCTTTGAGAAAAACAGTGAAAACTGTGAAATCTTTGGAAAAATCTTAGCTCAGTTTAAATCTCTTTTGAAAATGATCTTTTCAACAGTTACGAAAAATGATTTCAAAATAGCTAGTGCTGATAAGCATAGAAAAATCCGCCCCTCGGGCACAAATACCATAGTATAACAAGTAAAAAGGCAAATAAATATGCAAGATGCGCACATAAAAGTTTGCCCCTTGGGCAATATCTCAAAACAGTACTAGCCCCCCGGGCTCACTCTCAGAAACATTGTCAGCCCCTCGGGCTCGCTATCTCATATCACTCTTAGAACAGTATCATATAGTAACTGTTGCAGCGTGCAGCTTGATCCACACATCGCTGCGGCATGTAGCTCGATCCATATCTCGCTCCAGCGTGTAGCCCGATCCATATGGGTACCTGCGCTCACTGGGGGTGTACAGACTCTGGGAGGGGCCCTTTACGGCCCAAGCGCAATATCAAGCCACCTTGTAGCATATGAAACAAGACCTGAAAGCCTTCTCACATCACACACGAGTCCTGAAAGCCTCCTCACATATCAATCGAGGCCTGAAAGCCTCCTCAGATAACACTCGAGGCCTGAAAGCCTCCTCACATCACTCAACATATCCTTAGATATGGCCCTCGGCCTCACTCGGTCCAGAAAAACATCATAAGCCCCCCGGGCATCAATAAAATAGTAGTGCTCAGCCCAAACAACAGTGGAAATATCATTTAAGTCTCAAAGTTCAATAAAAAAACGGCTGAGTTTGTAAAACAGTATGATCAACAGGACTGAGTTCAAGTAGTTTGTCAAATAGTGAGAAAACGGTGATAAAATCCTTGAAGGGTCCAAATAATTGACACGAAGCCCGACTATGGAAATCAGCCCAAATCATGACAATATCAAATACGTTTTCAGTCAAATACATGGTAAAATCATTAATCGGGACGGACCAAGTCACAATCCCCAACGATGCTCTACCCCAAGCTCGTTATCCGGCGCGCAAGTCACTTCAATAGAGAACTACGGTGTGCATATCCGGGGTTTCAAACCCTCAGGATATCATTTAAAATCATTACTCACCTCGAACCGGCCAAAATCCTAGCTCACTATGCCCTTGCCTCGCAAATCGACCTCCTCACGCATCGAATCTAGTCAAAATCATAACGAATACATCACAATAGGCTAAGGGAACATAACCCAATGTAAAAGACTCGAAAAATATCAAAAATCACGAAATATGCAAAACTCGAGCCCCGGGCCCACTTCTCAAAAATCATAAAATTAATATCATCGGATTCCTTATCTCGCCACGAGTGTATAGATATCAAAATTACCAAAATCGGAGTCCATTTGGCCCCTCAAATTCCACTTTAAAATACCAAATTTCCAAGCCCTAGCTTTACCCTCTTTTGCCAAATTTCCATGTTAATTCTACCATTAAATCATGAATTTAGGTCAAGGAACTCACCTCCAAACACACCTAGTTGAAATCCCCTTCCATTTCTATCCAAGAGCTCTCAAGGTCGATCAAAAATGGTGGAAATGGACTTAAGCTCGTGGAACAAAATGAGCTTTAAAACCCTTCTCTGAACAGTAATTTCCGCATCTGCGGTTCCTTTACCGCATTTGCGGCTACTGCTTTTGCGGTTATACCTCGGCTTCTGCCTGTCTTCATTAAGCCAACAACTGCTTCTGTGGTCCTCTATCCGCATTTGCGGAATCCGCTTCTGCGGATACTTGTCCGTTTTTACGGAAACACCATAGTCTCACTGTTTGCTTCCGCGACTCATCTACCGCATATGCGGCCCCAAGCCCGCACCTGCGGAAACGGCCAACCTTCTAAGAACTCGCACCTGTGAACATACCTCTCCGCATATGCGGCCATTCTTCCGCAGATGCGGAAACACCAGATACTAGCAATATCAGAATTTTACCAAGTCCAAAAATCACCCCGATGGCCATCCGAAATCACCCCGAGGCCCTCGGGACCTCAACCAAAAGTTCCAACCCATCCTAAAACATCATTCAAACTTGCTCCAATCATCAAAACACATCAAGCAACACTAAAATCATCGATTCTCACCGGATTCAAGCCTGAGTTTCTTCAAAACTTCCGAAATACGCATTCGATCAAAAACCCAACCAAACGACGTCCGAATGACCTGAAACTTTAAATACATCCTAAATCACTTAACGAAGCTACAGCAACTCTCGGAATTCTATTCCGATCCTCGGATCAAAATCTCACCTATCAACCGAAATTCGCCAAAATACTAACTTCGCCAAATTCAAGCCTAATTTTACACCAGACCTCCAAAAACACTTCCGATCACGCTCCTAAGTTTCAAATCATCTAACGAAGCTAACCAAATCATAAAAACTCCGATCGGAGTTCATATACCAATATGTCAACTCTCGGTCAAACCTTTCAAATTCTAAGCTTTCTACTGAAACTGTTCTTCCAAATTCATTCCAATTTTTTCCTGAAAACCAAAACCAACGTTCTACATTAGTCATAATACATAACACGAGGCAAGTCATGCCTGAGAACTGGCGATCAAAGTGCAAAAGTTTAAAATGACCGGTCGGGTCGTTACACCTGTGCAATTCAACTATATACAACGGAAAAGGGGAACAGAAATTTATAGTCAGTAGGGCCCTGACCGTTGTACTCCTTTCGTAATTATTTTGTCTCCGTTGTAATTGTTGCTATCAATTCAAGTGTTTTAATGGTTAGATTCCTTTACTGCTGTGACTCGCTGTGTGGGAATCCATAGTGTTGACAATACCTCGCCCTATTTGTTTTTATATATATGCAATACTTCAAATTTCAACAATTGTTACATTTTTTAACTCAATTGATTTCTCAGCTTAATTTTTCTTAAACCGTTTGAGGTTGTACTTTACTTAAAAAGTAATTTCTTATATGTTTTTGATTTATTGATTTCTCGTATTAAAGGTAACAATTCATTAAATACTGTACTTTAATTGAAAAGGGTATTTTCTTTATCAAATGATTTCTAAAAATAACTTCATCTTTTCTTATTGATTTCCTATTTGGGTTGGGAGCTATACTCTACTTTATGTTAAGTGAATGAGGCTCCTTGAACACTCTTAATTGTATTCGGTCATGGAACCTATGTATCGAGTAATATGAGGATATTATTGTGCAATATGAGATAGAAATATGTGGGCACGAGGTGCCGTGAAAATATGAAAGTGGGCTGAGACCTATATTATTTATGATTATGAAATGAGGCGTCACAAGGTGACCTTTACTTGAAAGAATTATATTCGAAAGATGCTTACTTGGAAGATACTTATTTGAAGGAAATATATTCGAAAAATATTTATTGAAAAGCATATTATCTTAGAGATTATTACTTGAAGGATTTATAGGCGAAATATTTATATTTGAACGACTCGATTAATTGATTGTACTTGTATTTATTTTTTGTTGAGAAACATTTATGGTGTTCTTGTTGCCTGCTATTTATATCACTGGTTGATCATTGTTGCCATCATTGTTATCGCTTCCTATTATTTTGTATGCTATCTTGCACAGGTTTATTTGGTAGTCTGGTCCTAGCCTCGTCACTACTTCGCCGAGGTTAGGTTAGGCACTTACCAGCGCATGGGGTCAGTTTTGCTGATACTACACTTCTGTACATTTTTGTGTACAGATCCAAGTATTTGATCGATAGTAGCTGTTCGTTGCGGTGGAGACTCGAGGTAAACCTGCTGCAGCCTTAACGATCCTCGAAGTCGCCTTCAATTGTACTTATTTCCATATGTTCCTTTTGTTCGGAATAGTGATGTATTTATTTTGTATAACTACTCTTAGAAAAGTTTATGACTTGTACTACCGGTTTTGGGAATGGTAAATTATTTAGAGAAATTTCATTTTAAGTTAATAAATATCAATGTTATTTCAGTTAATGTTAGGCTTACCTAGTTTAGAGACTAGGTGCCATCACGACTCCCGATGGTGGGAAATTCGGGTCGTGACAAGTTTGTATCATAGCTCTAGGTTCATAGGTGCTACAAGTCATAAGCGAGTGTAGTAGAGTCTTGCTGATCGGTACGGAGACGTCTGTACTTATCTTCGAGAGGCTACAGAAGTAAAAGGAAAAAAAAATTCCACTTCTTTCATTCGTTATCGTGCATCATTTATTCAGCTTGAAGCATATATCTTATGTTCTTTTGCATCCACTCATGTATGGAATTACGCCCTACGCCAATGGTTTGTGATACCATAAAAAAAAGGGGGCGTTATAAGAGAGCCAGGGTTTCTCAACCATTGTTACCACGTGTCATTCGGAATCGAGGTTATGGAAGTGTAAAGAGATCTTTTAGTTGTGCACATGGGGGTGCATCAGATTTTGACATCTAGTCGATAAGTAAAATCTCAAGAAGGTTTGATTGGTTGCCTAATCATCACAGGTGGATGTATATCTAAAGATAGTTAGTGGTATTAGAGACTATGTGGTGCGTATGGGATTTCTAATTAGCGAAGAGTACATACTAGCAGCCGAGGCACTGGAGGAAGTGAGTTCAACTATCATGAGGATGACAATCTCCAAGTAAATGGCTTGAGGAGGTGTCCTATGACTGGTATCATACAAGGGGTGAAGGTTAGTATTATGTATCGTCGAGAATGTGTCTTATGATTTCGCACAAGTGAGGGGAGTCCACTATCAATGATCTAATTGCGGGGTCATGTGTTATACCAATTTTGTCCTGAGATGTATTTATGTAGTATTCAAAGGTTTTCCAAAACTTATATATGATCAAGAGCTGAGATTTAAATGAGATAGTGATGAGACTTGAGATATTCCAGCGTCCTTAATAATTCGGGGTCATAGAAATATATTTAGTATACTCGCAGTGCTTAATGTTAATCAGAACACTCGCGTGGGGTAATTATGTTTTAATGTACCGGTGGCATGGAATTCCCTGCAATGGTTATTTAAGTTATCCGGTATATACTCAGTATGAGCAGTCAAATTGCGGATGGGTTGTTATGAATATGGTGATACTAGGAACATCCTGAGAAATTGTCCTAGACTTGGGAGAAATCTATTCCATCAGAGCACACTTGCCACGTACTCCATTACAGTTACTACTCTACTTACACTACCAATTAATGGTGGAGGAAAAGTGGGTAGATGGCTCTTAAGAGGTGGAGGGCAACCCGCTGATATATTTTCTATGGTATAGCTGAGGTCACTACACCAGATGGTATTGTTACAAGTAACAATTTCCTTAACTTGATTCGTTTCTGAGTATCGAGGCGAGCCCTCCTAATATGCACCAATCATGAATGAACCTTGTAATCCAAAAATTTATTTATGTGAGTACTCCTATTTGGAGATTATATGGAGATAGTTATGTTTATCATTATGTGTTTGACTGAATTTATTTAGAAGAAAAAGAAAGGAAATAAAAAATTTCAGTTGGCACAATGTGCATATTACTTGTGGTACGGAGTTGAGGACGAGATCCTCGTATTTTTTTATATGAATGTGAGATATATAACCCAGCTACAAGCTGTAATGGATATTATACAAGGACGAGGTCCTTGTGGTGAAAAATGTATGTGTTTAAATTCTCCCTTGTGAAAAAAACTAAAAATTTGTACTATAGTACTTATAGGGAGTCATGCCTATGAGACTTATTTGAAAATTGACATATGAATATCTTTGGGCATAATTTTCTAAATTTGTATTTTAACTATTGAGTTTTATCCCACAAGATAAGTGCCCAGGTGGCGTTAAATGTGACTCGTTAATTCGGGTAATTAATTATGAGGTTTCCATGCCACATTGTTAGTAAAGTGAAAGCTTGAAGCAAGAATTTGTTAACATGAATTTAATTGGCGATTTTGTAATCGATGATGAACAACGATTAAAACCAGTGACGTGGCTATGCGCATATATATGATCTATTTCATGTCCAGATGTCATTATGATAAAGCAATGCTTGTGATGCGGAGATTAGTATTTTTTATATATATATTGTGGTGTTTTGTTGAGTTGTGGATGTGTTGTTATGAGTTGTTTGGGTGTTACTCTGACAGGTGGAGCCCCAATTATAGGGGAGACTCTGCCGAAATTTCTGAAAATTTTGGGAGTTAGAAAAATTTGAGACACTGAGATATGCGAAGAAAGAGATGAGTTACGTTGTGTATTTTAGGATGAATAACCCTAAGTGGGAAAAAATGTAAGCGCTATTAAAAGTCGATGTGTTTTGACATGATAATAATACCGTGTGGTGATGTGAAAATTGGACCATTTAGAAAATGTTTGGAGTGTAAGAAATTTGGTCTTAAAGTTTACAAATATGGATAAATGCAATAATCTCAACTGAGATGGTGTTGTCGGGTTGTGACGAATGTGGTAACATGAGATCAACCGAGAGTATAGGTGTAAAAGTAAAATCATCAATTTGGCAACCTCAGAATAATTCTTAGTACGTTCGAGGACGAACGTTTTTTTAAGAGGTGGAGAATGTAATGACCCGACCTGTCATTTTAAGAATTTATTCCTCGATCCCCTATTAACTGCATTCCCCGTGTTTGTTTTTGCTATTATGAGTTGTCGGGAGGAATTATTTGGAGTTTCGGAGAGTTTTGGGACACTTAGTCCCTAAATGAGAGCTTAAGTTCTGGAAATTTGACCGCAATCGGAACAGTGTGAAGACGGCCTTGGAACGGAATTCTGAAGGTTCCGTTAGCTTCGTTGGGTGATTTCGGTTTTAGGAGCGTATTCAGATTGTGTTTTGGAGGTCTATAGCTAATTTAGGCTTGAAATGCCGAATGTTGAATTTTTGAAATTTACGGTTCGATAGTGAGATTTTGATACGAGGGACGGAATGGAATTCCAGAAGTTAGAGTAGCTTCGTAGTGTTGAATGTGATGTGTGTGCAAAATTTCAGGTTATTCGGACGGGGTTTGATAGACTTTTTGATTGAAAACGTAATTTGAGAGTTTTTGGAATACTTAGGCTTGAATCCGATGTAAAATTGGTCTTTTGATGTTGTTTTGAGCATTCCGAAGATTGGAACAAGTTCGAATGATGTTTTAGGATTGGTTGACATGTTTGGTTGAGGTCCCGGGGGACCTCGGGTGAGTTTCGGGGTGGTTCCGGACCATTTCTAAGCTATTTTTAGCTGCTGGTTTTTGGCCACAGCAGTGTTCTATGCGATCGCGGGGAATTGGATGCGATCGCGATGGGTAAAATGCAAAAACAAAATGCCAGTGCTTTGCGATCGCGTACAGTGCTTCGCGATCGCGTAGAAGAAAATTTCTGTTGCATTGATCCCACTTTGGAAGCTTATATCTCACAATCTATAAGGAATTTGGGGATGATACAAAACTGAAAGTTGTAGCCCTTGGTGTCTAGTGTTCATAAATGTAAATTAATTGAAATTTCAAGTTATGTACAAAATGGTATGGTAGTTACACTATAGGCTGTCCGGGAAGAGTCTCTAATACACAGGGATCAGTTTGGAAGCTTATTTCTCGCAATGTTTAAGGAGTCAGGAAAAGATCAATATATAAAATTATAGCTCTTTGTGTCTAGTTTCCAGAACATCAAACCATTTGTCATTTGGAGTTGTGTACAAAAAGTTATGACCATTATACTGAAGGTTGTCCGGAGGAGCTGGAATTGTTCTTCGCGATCGCGAAGCATTGACCGCGATCGCAAAGAGCAAATTTTGGGCAGAGAAAAGTTGTTCTTCGCGAACGCAAAGCAATTTCGTGATCGCGAAGAGTAAATACCTGGGCAGAAGCTTTATTTCATGGTTTTGGCCATTTTTAACATTTTTGGACCAAGGGAGCTCGGGTGAAGCGATTTTTCGAGAGATTTTCAAGGAAAACATCGGGGTACGTGTTCTTAACTCAATTTTGGTTTAGATTACTCGAATCCATCGTTATTTTTAACATTTAATTGGTGATTATAGTTGGCAAAATCTTGAAAACTCTCTTGATTTAATTTGAAGATTTGAGGGTCAAGTTGATGTCGGATTTTTGTTAAAATTATTATGGTTAGACTCGTGGTTGAATGTGTTGTCGGATTTTGTGAGTTTTGTCGAATTTCGGGACGTGGGCCCCACGGGCGATTTTGACTTAAATTTTGGATTTTTATTGAAAAATTAGTATTTTCATATAGAATTAATTTGTACGATTTATATTGAGTATATTGAATTATTATGACTAGATTTGAAGCTTTAGACAAATTCGCGAGGCAAAGGCTTGTTGGAATTTTGAATTGGTTGCAAAGCGAGGTAAGTGTTTGGTCTAACCTTATCTTGAGGGATTAGGAGTTGTGTCATAATTGTTATGTGTTATTTGTTGAGTACGACATATAGGCATGGTGACGAGTATCTATACGTTGGTGTCAAGCATGCCCGTGAGTCTTATACTTTGATTAATGTGACTCCTATTTGACTTAACTGAAGAGTTTTGCCTCTCCTATTGTCATTTATATTTTCATAACTACTTGACTCGTGTTGATTTCCTTATTATTGACTTGTATATTATGGGATCATTGCAATGTGTTAGTTTTTCCCGTTATTGCATTGTTTCATTTATGCCAGTATTCTTTTCTGTGGTTACTCCTTAGAGCTAGTTCTACTATTTTCTCGTGATTTACAGCCCCTGAGTTATTTACTTGTCTTACCTTGTATTATTGTCATTTGTTGTTGTTATATGTATTGCGGTGATATCTGATACTTCTGTTGTGATGTAACTATTGATTCTGTTGGTTGCGTTGTGTATTTACTTTGGGACTACGGGTTAGATTCCCAGGAGATTCCCCTACATATATATTGAGGATACCAAGAGATCCTCGGGATACCAAAAGATCCCTAGTATGTAATGAGGATACAAAGAGATCCCTAGTATATAATGAGGATACCAGGAGATCCTCGGGATACCAAGAGATCCCTAGTATGTAATGAGGATACCAAGAGATCCTCGGGATACCAAGAGATCCCTAGTATATAATAAGGATACCAAGAGATCCTAGGGATACCAAGAGATCCCTAGTATGTAATGAGGATACCAAGAGATCGTCGGGATACCAAAAGATCCCTAGTATATAATGAGGATATCAAGAGATCCTCGGGATACCATGAGAACCCTGGTACAGATTGAGTATACCAAAAGATCCTCGGGATGCTAAGAGATCCCTGGTTATTATTGTAGTGATTGTTTTAGCCTCTATTCGGTTATTGCATTCCTTACTTTCTCGTATTAACATTCTTATTGTCAGCTTGCAACTAAATTGCTTATCTTATCCGTCATACCTTATATCTTATTTTATCTCAGTAGGGCCCTGACCGTTGTACTCCTTTCGTGATTATTTTGTCTCCGATGTAATTGTTGTTATCAATTCAAGTGTTTTAATGGTTTAGATTCCTTTACGGCTGTGACCTTTTGTGTGGGAATCCATAGTGTTGACAATACCTCACCCTATTTGTTTTTATATATATGCAATACTTAAAATTTCAATAATTGTTACATTTTTTAACTCAATTAATTTCTCAGCTAAATTTTCCTTAAACTGTTTGAGGTTGTACTTTACTTAAAAAGGAATTTCTTCTATATTTTTGATTTATTGATTTCTCGTATTAAAGATAATAATTCATTCAATATTGTACTTTAATTGAAAAGGGTATTTTCTTTATCAAATAATTTTCTAAAAATAACTTCATTTTTTCTTGTTGATTTCCTATTTGGGTTGGGAGTTGTACTCTACTTTATGTTAAGTGAATGAGACTCCTTGAATACTCTTAATTGTATTGGGTCATGGAACCTATGCACCGAGTAATATGAGGATATTGTTGTGCAATATGAGATAGAAATATGTGGGCATGAGGTGCCGTGAAAATATGAAAGTGGGCTGAGACCTATATTATTTATGATTATGAAATGAGGCGTCACAAGGTGACCTTTACTTGAAAGAATTATATTCGAAAGATGCTTATTTGGAAGATACTTATTTGAAGGAAATATATTCAAAATATATTTATTGAAAAGCATATTATCTTAGAGATTATTACTTGAAGTTCTCCTATGAGAAATATTTATATTTGAACAACTCGATTAATTGATTGCACTTTTATTTATTATTTATTGAGAAACATTTATGGTGTACTTGTTGCCTGCTATTTATATCACTGATTGATCATTGTTGTCATCATTGTTATCGCTTCCTATTATTTTTTATGCTATCTTGCACAGGTTTATTTGGTAGTCTGGTTCTAGCCTCATCACTACTTCGCCGAGGTTAGGCTAGGCACTTACCAGCACATGGGGTCGGTTGTGCTGATACTACACTTCTGTACATTTTTGTGTGCAGATCCAGGTATTTGATCGATAGTAGCTATTCGTTGCAGTGGAGACTCGAGGTAAACCTGCTGTAGCCTTCACGGTCCTCGAAATCACCTTCAATTGTACTTATTTCCATATGTTCCTTTTGTTCGGAATAGTGACGTATTTATTTTGTATAACTACTCTTAGAAAAGCTTATGACTTGTACTACCGGTTTTGGGAATGGTAAATTGTTTAGAGAAATTTCATTTTTAGTTAATAAATATCAATATTATTTCAGTTAATGTTAGGCTTACCTAGTTTAGAGACTATGTGTCATCACGACTCCCGATGGTGAAAAATTCGGATCGTGACATGAATGGACCATAATCATCTATATGTGTTTTACAAAATCTCATGTCAAATCGATGACAAATATTACTTTCACAAAGTGAAGAATTATTATGAGAATCCTTATGGTTCTCATTACCACAATGATGACGATTATAATTTCGTCTATTGCCATATACACATACATTGATACATTCATAGTACTAATTTTGTTTTCTTTCAGACTTATTACATATTGCTATCACATTCTCTTAAGGGAATGAGAATGAAAAAAATTCAATGGGACGTGCTTCTACTTCTTTGCCCACAATCATACATGAATTTGATCATGGCAAGGCATAGAAATTTTACCACTTCATGTGGTTATAATTTCTTTCTAACTCCATTAGAGTTATAATCAAAATTTATTGTCTTTGCTTGTATTTAAAATTAAATTATAGAATAAAAGATAAAAATACTTTAAAATAATTACCTTAAATCCAGAATCTAATCATGAAGGAAGTTCATGGAATAATTGAGAATCATTATGCTAAATCTCAAAGCTTATACTCAATTAGTTAGAGTCTTGTGCCGATAACGTGTTATGAAACAATAAAAGAAGAAGAAGAGTATGAGAGAAGATTCTTATTGATTTGGGATGAATTACAATGGAATAAGACCCCTCTATTTATAGGGAAAGAATGACTTAGCCACCAAGTAAAATTCATAAGATCTCTCTAAAATATGGACATTCACCTTAAATAGAATTCTATTTATAACAGGTTTTTTGTTATAAGAATATTATTTGAATCTTACTTTATTAAAGGTATAAATAAGGTTTTGATAAGTGAATATATATTTAGTAAAAATAAAAAAGCTGACAAATCGTGAGCTATTAAAATATTCTTATGGGTGAGTTTTTAAGTAACATATGATAGTTATTTTCTTAATCATCTAACAATACTTTTTTGTTGATTTATGTTTTCAGGATTAACCAAATTCAATAAATAAACAAAAAAATCAATATGACACCTAAATAATGATATGTTCTATTTAATTTTAAGTTATCAAATTTCAAATTCGAAAGATATAAGAATTTGATAGATCTTGACATATGAAGATGAAAGGGAAAAAAAGACTGGCGCATTTCAATAATACTTGATAAAAAAGTCACGATACAACCCATTGTTTAAATGAAATAAAAATAGATGTTCTTCATAGTTCTATTATATATTACATCCTATGAGAGGACCCCAAATGTTTCTAGATTTGAAGAAAATTCTACATAAAGTCTTAAAAGTATTTATAAAAACTATAAATTTATATGTCAGTTTGGTTCGAATTTTTTTTACTCCATCCTATGAGAAGATACCAAATGTTTCTAGATATTTTTTGAAGAAAATTCTATATAAAGTCTTAAAATTATACTCCCTCCGTTTTAATTTATGTGAACTCATTTGAGTGGGTACGGAGTTTAAGAAAAGAGAGAAGACTTTTGAACTTGTGGTGTAAAATGAAGCACATATATTTTGTGTGGCTATAAATCATTGCATAAAGGTAAATTGTTTCCAAATAGGGAAAGAGGTCATTCTTTTTTGCACGGACTAAAAAGGAAATAGGTTCACATAAATTGAAACGGAGGGAGTATATAAAAACTATAAATTTATATGTCGGTTTGGTTCGAATTTTTTTACTCAATACCAAATCAAACCAAACTAATCACATTTTTTAGTCAATTTGGTTTGATTTTTCGGTGTGGTGCGATTTTCCGGGTTTGATCACCCCTACCAGCTATGATGGTGAAGGTTCCTTCTTAAGTAAAGATAGAAAATAAGACTAGAGGGGGCATAAACGATTAATTCGCAAAGTTAAGGGACAAATTATCTCTTTTATCTTCTTTTTTTCCCACTATGTCGAAATTAAAAATAGAAAAATATATCTCCGCTATAATGAAGTACTTATATAATACGTTTGGATAATGACGAGATCCTTTTTGAAGTAACCTTTCAACAAATGATATGGATGACTAATTTTTACAAGACAATTTTGGACATATTCCTCCTTAGAAAATAATTATAAGTGTGTATACAATTAATATCGGCCTACCTGATTTTACTATTTGATCGAGACCAGGGAGTTGTGTTGATACCTAATTTTTTTTTAGGTATTTTTATACTCAAAATACTTTTAAAATAACATATATATTCATATATGAGCATACCCAAGTGTTTTTATATTTTTTCAAATTTTTAAATATTTTCAAAACTAATTTATTATCTATTTTAATACTACAAAATTCAATAATTATTCACAAAACTATCATTTTGGTGAATAATTTATTTTATTCTCATATTTACACCAAAATATAATTTAAGTGATTTTTGCATATTTTTACACATTTATTTGGTATTTTTAAAGCTAAATTGCATATAATTGCAATTATAGCCTATTTTACAATTAGCAGCATTTTATAATTATAAAATTATTTCCAGTATTTTTAGATTAATATTTATACATTATTAATTATTTCAGTGCTTTTAATTTGTTTTTAAAATCATTTTTTAACTATTTTTATAAACCCTGAACGGACATCAAGTCTCAAATCTTGGCAGACTTCGTGGCGACTTCACGCCAGTCCTCATACCTGAGGTCGAAAAGGAACTATAATTAAAATTGGGTACATCATCGGGGGTGTGGACCCTCTTCACAAACGGCGCTTCGAATGTGAAGGGTTCCGGGCTAGCCATTATTTTGAAGCAACCCACATGTAATACAATTAGACAATTAATCAAAACTTTAAAATTAACTAAAAATGAGGCCGAGTATGAGGCCATGATTGGAGGAATAAGTACATCTAATACCTAAACAATGGGAAGCTCCCCTCGGATCCTAAAGAATCAAGGACTCTACGCACGAAGGACGCACAATTCACATTGGCGGAGGATGGAACACTGTATAGGAGAACGTTCGATGGACCATTAGAAAAATGTTTGGGAAAAAGAGATACCGATTATGTTCTACAGGAAATTCATGAGGGTACTTGCAGGAATCATTCCGGTGTTGAGTCATTGTTTCACAAAATCATCAGAGCAGGATATTATTGGGCCGATATGGAAAAGGATACTAAAGAATTTGTTCGAAAGTGCGACAAATGTCAAAGGTATGTGCCGACGATTCACCAGCCCGGGGAGCAGTTCCATTCAGTCCTATCCCCATGGTCGTTCATGAAATGGGGGATGGATATCGTTGGCCCTCTAACATTGGCCCCAAGTAAAGCTAAATTCATTTTATTTATGACTGAATACTTCTCTAAGTGGGTTAAAGCATAGGCCTTCGAGAAAGTAAGAGAAAAAGAAGTCATAGACTTCATCTGGGACCACATTATATGCCGATTCGGAATGCCTGCCGAGATCATATGCGAAGCAATTTGTCGGCAGCAAAGTGACAAAGTTTTTTGAAGAGCACAAAATAAAAAGGATCCTATCAATATCGTATTATTTTAGTGGGAACGGATAGGCTGAATCAACAAATAAGACCGTCATCCAAAAGTTGAAGAAAAGGTTGAACGAGGCTAAAGGAAAATGGAGAGAAATATTATCCAATGTCCTTTGGGTGTATCGAACATCGTCGAAATCCAGTACGGGGGAAACACCATTCTCTTTAGTCTACGGTGCCGAAGCTCTAATCTCGGTTGAAGTCGGGAAACCTAGCTTTAGGTTTTGATATGCAACGGAAGATTCAAATCACGAGGCTATGAATATGAGCCTCAAATTTCTAGATGAAAAATGGGAAGCCTCCCTCGTTCGAATGGTCGCATAGAAACAATGGATCGAAAGGTATTACAATCGAAGATCTAATCTTCGATACTTTAAGATCGGGGACTTAGTTCTGAGAAAGATTACCCTCAATACTCGAGACCCAAATGAAGTAAAGATTGGCCTGAACTGGGAGGGACCGTATTAGTTCCTCAATATCATTGGAAAGGGATCCTACAAACTTGGCACAGACGGCAAACAATTACCAAACAATTGGAATGTGTCACTCCTCAAATGATATTACTGCTGAGGTACGACCTTTTCCATTTTTATTTATATTTTATATTAACCAATTGCAGGTGTTTAATCGAAGACATCGAAGGAATCTTCATCACAAAGTCATTAGTTCTGAAAGCACGCGTTGCAATTTTTTTTCCTTAGATCGGTTTTATCCCAAATGGGTTTTTTCGGTGAGGTTTTTAATGAGGAAACCATTGTTCGTGCTAACTTAGAGCAATTCAACAGTATCCGAGACTTCATTACAATCAACCTTGAATACTGGGGGGCATCACCCTCAGATGTTGTCTTTGTTACAAGGAAGATACTTCGTGTCGATAGGGTCTCGATAGGAAAAACTTTGTAAGGGACAAATGGTCAAATGAGTTGTGCCAGATTACTCGAGCCCGAAAGGAAAACATGTGTGCATGTATAATCTATTGAGAAAAATATTTTTCTTTAAAATTTCTTACTTTTGGTCTGTTGTGGAAACAGGCTTAGGGGCCGATCACAACTGAAGTTCGAACAACTTACACCCCTACAACCATCCAAAAGATCGATGTAATCGGACTACTAAAATCTTTAGATCATAAGACCTTAAAAAGGCAACCCTCATTTTTATAGGCCACGGCCACTCCACTCGGGAACTGAAACTTCGAACAAGTTCGAAGTGTAATCGGGAAACAAGCCCTAGAGGCAAATCCCAAGTTAAAGGCTACGGCCAAACCTACACGGCTCGGAGACGTCCGAATTTCGTAATAATATAGGCCTTCTAATATCTTCACAAAACCGATTATAAGGGCTACCCTCGACAAAATGGTAAGGGGTTTCGATAACATCAACCCTCGAAAACCCTAAGGGGTATCGGATTGTTCGAACTCTCGAACAACCCTATTTCATGCTAAGGCATAACACATTTTTATATGATTAACTTTTTAAGCCAAAAATGGGAAAGAGCCATTCTTTTGAGGCCATATAGGCCTAATTCAAGAGCCTAAGAGCCGTTTCATTTTTTGAGTTCGACAAGTCATCCTTACTCAACTAAAACCTATGGGTCATCGTTCGATTATGAAGACTACACTAGTCCAACTTCGATCAAATTGCCCAAACCTCATACTTATGAAAGTTTTCAAAACATGGACGAAACAGAATTTGCACGAGGTAGAAATTGAAATAAAGATAAATTAGAGAGAAAAGAGATATTTTATATATATGAAAATATTTAAAAGGACCGATCAAATTCCCAGACAAAAAATTAAAAAAAAAGAAAAATCGTAAGTGCCTAATTTTCCTCGGGAGCTACATTCTCACCATCGGGATCTCCTCCGCTCTCAGATACACTCAAGCACCCGGAATCATCATCATCAGAAGAGAGAAACGTTTTGTCTTCAACCTCAAGCTCTTTCGTATTCTCTCGACAGCGAGGTTAAATCCACGAGCATGAATCTCCTCAAGAGTCTCTCTTAGAGACTGGCACTTAGCATGCTCGACAACCCAGTATGCTCGAGTCTAAGCAGCATCAACAACTTCTTTTGTTCGAGCTTTAGCTGCTTCAGCATCGTATGGATAGACAACTACGATCACCTCGGCATTGGCCTTCGCCTTTCTGCCTCAGATTTTGCTTTTGCAAGTTCGATAGCCAACCAAGCTCCTCTATTTTTTGGCTTGTTCCAAGTTCTTCTCTTTCATGCCTTGGAGCTAGCTTTCGGTTGAGGATAACTAAGCTCGAGCAGTCTTTTTCTCTGAGGCAAGCGGTTCATCTTTTGCTTCCACACTACAATCTTCACCTTCACCTCATCTGCCTCTCCTCGGAGTTGCACAATCATTTCATGCAGCCGCTGGACCTGTGAGATCGAATCATTAGCCATCACTCCCAAACTGAGGTCATAAGCGTCTAAGATTTTATTTACCTACTCGGTCAGTTCGCTTTGTTTTTCTGGGCCACGGCCAACTCAGCTTTGAGGCCTTTGATTTCTTTTTCTCTTTGCTCACCGAGAAGCCTAACAGTATTTTTCTCCTCGGTAAGCCCTTAAATTTAAGCCTTATATCAGTTCAACTCTCTTCTAGACTTAAAGAAATCCTCATGATGAAGTACCGAGGCCTATACAAATAGAAGGGAAAGAATTAGACAAGAAAAAAAAACACAAGTATTAAGACCGAGTATTTACTCGCTTCGATAGAGAAGAAGACTGTATAACCTGATGAGATGGTCGAGGGTGAAAGACATCCCCTTGACTTTGCTCGCAAAAAATTGGAGCAGAATAATAATCCGCCAAAAAGAGGGATGGTTTTGACCTAGGGTTATTTGATATTGACGGAAAAAATCAATGATGACGGGATCAAGAGGGCTCAGCGTAAAAGGGTAAGTGTAAACACTTAGAAACCTTTCCACATGGGTAGTGATGTCTTCTTAGGGGGCCGGAATCACCACATCTTTGCCCCTCCAATTGTAGTCTTTCTTTACTTGCTTAAGGAAGCTCTCAGTTATCAAGCATATATATCTCGACATTGGCTCGCACCGACCAGGAACCGACGAAGTTTTCTCTACCTTGAAGTCAGAAGTAAGTTCACACCCCCTGGGAATGCACTTCTCAGGGCGCAACTCCACCGGTATTTTATCGTTGTCCTGTTGCGATGAAGAGGCTTTTCCCCTTTGAGGAATAGTTTTTGATGTTTTTGCTATTTTTGTGCAAGTTTTAAGAGAGAAGGAGATGACAGGACTTGGTGTTTGAAAGGGGATTAGCAACAAACCCTGGAGATTTTGAAGAAAGGAAAAGCTTAAAAGATGTAAAAGTTTAAGAGATTAGAAGAAAGTGAAAGTAAAGATTGAATCAATGAGAGAGGGGGCCTATTTTAAGGGATTCACGGCGACGGTTCAAAGGCACTGGTGGCCGACCACCAACTGATGCTCACTAATGATTTGGAAAACTGTATCGATGGGACGTTTCGGTCACTTCAGTCGCTTACATCACGAGGATGACATCATGATAGGTCGAGGTAAAAAGTCGAAGGCTCAATTCGTTTCATCTCATTATACTCCAAAAAATAAGGGGGCTATCTGTATACGGTTAAAACTGGGCTTACCCGATTTTACTATTTGATCGAGACCATAGAGTTACATCGAAGGTCGGTCTCGTAGTGGACCATACTAGAGCACGAGGATAAGGTACCAAGTTTGAGAATTGAGGTGCCTGTCGAGATCGAGGCCGGTAATGATCGGGACTAAATAAGACACACTTTGAGCAAAGCGCAATAACAGAAAAACGATATTCGTGACCGGTCGAAGATCATGGCGGAAATCCCGGAATAGATCGAATCAAGGGCGGTTATTTAGGCTAATCATTGGATTTACTTCCGTAGTTAGAATTGTACCATAGATAGGATTCCTCTAATATATAAAGAGGGTTCTAATTATTTTGTAGACACCTTACATTCACGCATATTAAGCAATACAATACTTTCTGGCTAGCTTATATTCTTGCTCATTAGTTCTTTTATTTCTTAACTATTCGGGTACTGATCAGTTCGAGAGTACTCGAGCTCGAGCCTAAATTACGTTTCAACACAAGTTTGCTTTATCTCATTGTTAATTTCTACTACTAATCTTTACATTTATCAATTAGTATTAGGTGGAATCACATTTTCTTAAAACCACACTATAAGTTTAATTTTTATCCAATTTTAAGGGTAAACAAAGTGTTTTGGAGTAGACTAAACTTATACTTTTTGGTACTACTAAACTTATTTTCAACTTGGAAAAAGAACTTTTTCATTAAAAAAAATTATATATAACAAATAAGATAAGGAAAGGAGAAATGGAAAGAATTAATGACAAGGTGAGAATCGAACTCTCACCCGTAAAGTAAAAAATTAAATAGCTAATCAAATGAGCTATTAAAATTTCCTGGTTAAAAAACTAAAATTAGGATTAAACGTTCAAATATCCAACCAACTAAGATTCTTCGGTTAAAGAATAAAAATTTGGACTAATTTCCTGCAGTAAGAAGTTTCCAACCCCTTGCCATTCTAGATGTTCGTTTTTTCCGATAGATAAAATGTGAAAGCATTACGCCGTCAGTGTCCCCTCAAGTTTGAGTTTGGTTTACATGGAAAGGAAAACTATACAAATGTTCTTGCTTTTTATTTGCAGTATTTGAATTTTCGTAGGAGTTGATAGTTACGTCGTTGAAAAAATAAAGAGGAGAAAGATATCAACAGATACTCATTTAAGGGTTAATTTCATAGACCTCCCCTCAGATTTGGCTTAGTTACAGTCATCTTTCTTGTGGTTTACAATATTACGATATTAATTTTTTGAAAAGATGTTTGAAAAATTAATTAAAGAGAAGAGTATATTAAAAAGCAGTAAATTAGTCAAATTAGGATTTTTAGGAATTAGTAATAAATGGGTCTAGAGAATTGTTACAACAAAATTAAAATAAGGGAGATAGGTGTATTATCGTAAATTACAAGGGAAGTGACGGTTATGAAGCCAAACATGAGGGGAGGTCTATAAAACGAACCGTTCATTTAAACTTAAAATAAGAGCAAGACTACATGGTTTTTTTTTCTCTAATAATATTTTGGGTTGAAAATTGGCTCGCGAATACTATATAGTGGAAGAGGTAGAGCAATAACCATTAATTATAACTCAAATTACCAATATAGATCTTATGCAACGAATTTGTGCATTCCCCTACCTAAAATTAGATAATTTAAGTTTCAACTCTGAAACCTATCGCCATATTATTCTTGATGGATGTCAAAGTTTGTGTATTTATTAGGGTTACAACTTTTATGCATACAAAATTAAGTTCTTGTACACACTATTTTTAAAAGTTATGTTAGTCGAAAAAGGTTAGGGTGACCTAGAGATAATGCGTCTTTTTCGCTAGTTGGAAAAAGCTGTTGAGGAAAACAAGGCATAGCAAAAAGAAAAGTTGAAACAGAAAACAATATGCATACACACTAGAATACATGCAAACAATAAATAGAGTTTAATCCCTTTGGCATTTTCTGATCTTAGGAATATCTCTCGCACTAACATTCTCCTTTTTGAACTTTAACACTCAAGCTCATTTGGATTTTGCTCAGAATCCAAGATCTTGATTGATTTGCTCAATAAACTTGTCCTTTTTCATTTTGACAGAGTTAAAAAAAATCTTTTCCTTTTTCTTCTTCTCCTAAACAAGTTGATAAAACCATTTCTTTTGCACAATAACAGCAACAAAGATTAAGTCTCGTTTCAATCCTAAACTAATTGGTCATGATATCAAATTACTTGGGGTTGGTTATATCAGATCAATGTTTATATTCTTTGAACCAGTATTCAATATTATTTTCATAAAACAAACATCTCAAGGAACGTTTTTTTTCCCAACCATCTCAAGAAATTGAGTACCTAAAGATTCAGCAAAAATGGGAGGTTGTTTCAGCAAGAACAAATATGGACAACCAGATGGTAAAAGGTATAGGCCAAGACGAGGAGCAAATGCTGCATATCAACCTTATCAGCATTATCAACATCCAGTTTATTATCATCAAAACTATCAAAGACCACCTCAAGCAAGGCCCTATAAGCCCCGTGCACAACAACAGCAACAACAGGTACACCAAAATCCTGTGAAAAATTCACAACCCCATATTCAAGAACAAAGAATAGAACAAGATACCATTTTGGGGAAGCCATTTGAGGATATCAAAGCACATTACACCCTCGGGCAAGAATTAGGTAGGGGTCAATATGGTGTAATTTACCATTGTACTGAGATTTCAACAGGACAGCCTTATGCTTGCAAGTCAATATTGAAGAGGAAGCTGTTGAATAATAAAGATAAGGAGGATATTAAGAGGGAGATTCAAATTATGCAGCATTTGAGTGGACAACCAAATATAGTGGAATTCAAGGGTGCTTATGAGGACAAGTATTCAGTGCACCTTGTTATGGAACTTTGTGCTGGAGGGGAGTTGTTTGACAGAATTATTGCCAGGGGATATTACTCTGAGAAGGATGCTGCTGATATTATCAGACAGATTGTGAATGTTGTCTATATTTGCCATTTTATGGGTGTTATGCATAGGGATCTCAAGCCTGAGAATTTCTTATTGACTAGTAAGGATGAAAGTGCAATGCTAAAAGCAACTGATTTCGGACTTTCTGTCTTCATTGAAGAAGGTGATATTCTTGATTCAAGTTATATAAATATTTTTACACAACTAAATGTTATATGGATATGTATTTAAGTGCTATGCATGAAAAAGAGTGGAATACGTTTGCTGCAGTTTGCTCTCCTGGTTCTTATATACTGAAGAGGAATTTTTGTACTGTTATCATGTATCAATCACTACAGAATGCTTGTAAAATCAGAGTTTTATCATTCTCCTAACTTGCGGCTTTTGTAGGTAGGATTCATATATATGTTTTATTTATTGATTTCAGGTAAGGTTTATCGCGATATAGTTGGTAGTGCATACTATGTAGCTCCTGAAGTATTGAGGCGTAGTTATGGAAAGGAAGCGGATGTATGGAGTGCAGGTGTTATTTTGTATATTCTACTTAGTGGTGTACCTCCATTTTGGGATGGTAAGGACAGAGATAGAAGCATAATTAGATGCTGTAATTGGTGTTATTTTCTGCACTTCTCTTTTAACATGTCTTTCCAAATCTTTTCAGAAACTGAAAAGGGAATATTCCATGCTATACTAAAAGGAGAAATTGATTTCCAGAGTGATCCATGGCCATCCATATCAAATAGTGCCAAGGACCTTGTTCGGAAAATGTTAGCACAGGACGCGAAAAACAGAATCACATCAGCAGAAGTTCTTGGTATCTATCTCTCTCTCTCTCTCTGATTTTGTGTAATCAAAGGTTACAACATGATCTTCTCATTTTATATAGTACTCCCTCCGGTCCAAAATAAGTGATTTTTTTGCCTTTTTCTTGTGGTCCAAAATAAGTGATTTTTCCATATTTCAAGAATGAATTAATTGTTTTTTTCCTACATTGTCCTTGGAGTAAATAGTGTTGGAATACGTGTTAGGAGTGTTTATGTGAGATGGTAAAGGTTAATATGGTCAATTCCATTGCTAATTAATGTTAAAAGGTGGATTTCTTAATCTGTGTGAAAACATCCAAAAAATCAATTATTTTGGACCGGAGGGAGTACCTTATCAATGTGGTTTTATATAGTCACGGAGAGAAACATGGGTATTTTTGTATATGCAATTAATGATAAGCTAGAGTTGTGTTTAGCTTTTCCGTAGTAGTTCATCTTTGGCACTTATTAGACAATACTTCATGTTTTCTTCACAAAACATAGGACAACAATCTACTACTCACTCTATTTCAATGTATGTGTCTTAATTTCCTCTTTAGTCTCTTTAGAAAAGAATGCCATTTTTTGTATTTAGTACTAACTCTTTAATTCCAATATCTCACATGGCATGTTTAAGACCACATGATTCGTAGGGCATTTTCGTACATTAATCTTTAATTTTAAGACCACAAGATTCAAACTAGTTTCATGCTGATTTCTTTTGACGGAAGCTTCTATGAAAAGTGAGTTGTTTTAACATTTATGGGACCAATATGATGATGACAAGAAAGAACAAGAGGTTGTTTCATTACCAGTAGGAGGTGATAGCTTTGTTGTTTCTCATATGCATAAAAGTGAAAAACGAATTCAGAGGTAAAATATTAACTCTATTTATCATGTCCAAAGAAAAGCTTGTTGTTTGGTCTTTCGTTGGCTGTATCTAATATAAAGGCCATATTTGATCCATTCCACTATTGGATTTTCAGTTACTTTAAGAACGTTATGCTTATATTGCATCACTAGTAGCCAAATACTTGTCTCTTCAGATTCTTTTTTGGTTAATCAAAATTTTAAAATGTGGATAAAAGTGCATCGAGGTGTTCTTACACTTTGTCGTATGTTATGATGCATTAGCGAGTATATCTTGCCTTTTCAGTGTCTTCCTATTGCTTTCCGTTTTGACTTGCTTATCAGGTTTCTTAGTCTTCTTGATATATGATGTTTTCACTTGATTAGATCTTGTTTAGTATGCTGGAACTAAACTATGTGTCCTTCTTAATATACTTTGCGCTTGCTTCTATAGAACATCCATGGCTTCGAAGTGGAGAAGCATCAGATAAGCCTATAGACAGTGCAGTCCTCTCCAGAATGAAGCAGTTCAGGGCAATGAACAAGCTCAAGAAACTCGCATTGAAGGTAGAATTTGATATAGCAATTATTATTTCTACATGCCAAGTGGTTAAATAATATTGACTGATGGTCGTTGTCAATTAGAATGTCTCTTTGATTAGTGTTTCTTCAGCAGTAAAAGTGAGATGTAGCATTTTCTAGGGTCTTGATCTAGAAAGTATAACTACAATCCAGCTGATGTTTCATCTCTTTAAAAAAGTTGTCACAGAATTGGTTAAAATTTGCTTTACTGAATAAGAAACCGTCCAACATCAACTAATTCGTTCTTTAACGAGATGTTTTTGGGGGTTGAGCGAGGTCTTTGTTGATGTATTCTTTTCCATCGCAGTTTCTTGTCGTTGACTAACATGTAATTGGATAACTAACAAGGCAATGAAAGATGCTGTAGATATCAGCAGTTTCCATTTTCCCTGATGGTTTTCAAATTTCAACCTCCTGATATTCTGTTATTTGGAATTCCACAGGTCATTGCAGAAAATTTATCTGAAGAAGAAATTAAGGGTCTGAAAGCTATGTTTGCAAACATGGATACAGACAATAGTGGGACAATCACTTACGAGGAATTAAAATCAGGATTGGCTCGCCTTGGATCAAAGCTTTCAGAAGCTGAAGTTAAGCAACTTATGGAAGCTGTAAGCATGATGCCTTTGACTAGATTTATCTGTTTATTTTGGCTTTACTGTCAGATTTCTTACTCCTATTTATCCTGTTTATGGTTCTATATTTCAGGCTGATGTGGATGGAAATGGAACGATTGACTACATCGAATTTGTTACTGCAACAATGCATAGACATCGGCTTGAAAGGGATGACCATCTGTTTAAAGCTTTTCAGTTTTTTGACACGGACCATAGCGGGTGAGTCCACAAAAGTGATTTTCAGTGTTTCTGGTTTCCAGCGAAGTGTAGCTTATACTAAATCTTGGTTGTATAGCATAATTTTGTCCAGATGCCAATATGGATCAGTTAAGAGAACTTTAGCATGAGGCAAATGAAAAGCAGATTTCAGCATTGTTGTTATTGAGTGTTTATATTATGATGAATCGATGGGAGTCGTTCCCCTGCATGTGGTTCATGAGTAGTTGATTGCATGCATTGGTTAGCATTCAAAGTTATAGGCTATGGAATCTCAAACTGTTAAATGTGCATAGTAATCATCCTCCATAATCAACAGCTAGGCTCCATAAGTAATTTTGACATATTAAGCCCTCTCCGGCGCATTTTGGGAGTTCTCTATTGCTTTGTTAACTTTTAAAACAATCTTCTCCCAAAATATTCATGATTTTCTTTCCTCGGCAAATGAAGTTTCTATGCTTGTTGAGTGAGTAAGGCTCGATCAATCAACCTTTAATCCCAAAAAAGAAAAAGAATAAATAATAAAAATAAAAGAAAAATCCTATCTATAAAGCCCCGAATTAAAGAGGAAACAAGTCCCATTCCATGAATAACAAGTCAGTAGGGCTCTTCTAGATGGACTGTTTCATGAATAACAAGTTAATCCCATTTAAACAAAACCTTATTCTACGGATTTGGTAGGATCTGTGTTAGAGATTATCTTTTCACATATCGTTCATTTGAGATGTTTACTTCTTTGAGACGAGAGGGGTTGCTCTGATGGTAAGCAACCCCCACTTTCAACCAAGAGGTTGTGAGTTCGAGTCTCCCCAAGAGCAAGGTGGGAAGTTCTTGGAGGGAAGGATGCCAGGGGTCTATTTGGAAACAGCCTCTCTACCCCAGGGTAGGGGTAAGGTCTGCATATACACTACCCTCCCCAGACCCCACTAAGTGTGATTATACTGGGTTGTTGTTGTTGTTGAGTTGTTTACTTCTTTATTTTTGTTAATGTGGTTCAGCTTCATAACAAAAGATGAACTGGAAAGTGCTATGAAGGAGTACGGTATGGGTGATGAGGCCACCATAAAGGAAATCATAGCAGAGGTGGACACAGATCATGTAAGTAGTTTCAGATGCAATATTTAACATTTGTAGCTCTACCATGATACTGGATTTTACCTATACTCTTTTACTTAAACAGGACGGTAGGATCAATTATGAGGAGTTCTGCGCGATGATGAGGAGCGGAACACAACCACAAGAGAAAAAAATTTAGTTCCTTCAAACAGTAACCTTGCATGCAAGAGAAGGTTCAGAAAAGGCGGCAGAGGTATTCTTGATTATACCTGATATCTCCAATATTTTTTGACTTGCTTTGACAACTTTTGGAAAGCAGTGGAATGAAGGAAGCATTTTGGTGTACATCCAATTTAAAGCAGAATATCTAATAAAATTCATTTATTTATATGTATATTCCTTCTATCCCAAAAAGAATGAAAATATTACTGTTAATCGAGCTGTTTTTCTTTTATTACGTATGATTTTTTCAAATACTTCTAAAAAATTTAACTGCAAGAAATTGTGATTTATAGTACTTAACACTATCTGAATATATTACAATAGTTTGATGTGTTGTTGATCTTGAACACGGTATCGTCCTTTCAGTTTTTGTCACAGAGGGAGTAGTTTCTTTTCATGAACATATCCAGTTGTAAATGGTGCATTCTGTTATAATTTGTTATGATTTATAATAAAACAAAGAACCTGATCATCTTTTATGTTTCTGAATTAAGCTACTCAAAGTCCTGGAAATTTAAAATGGACATGTCAAGGCGATGAAAAGTGTATGTCCAGTCTAATAGTCTTTGCTTCTTAACTGTCTGCATTAATTAAGTCTTGACGGCGTCAGATGATTCCGACTTCCCTTTATCCTCTAGTACATTCAAGTCATGTACTTGTAATTGCACTCAAGGGCATAGTCTAATGATTGAGGAAATAGGAATGAGAGGTTTCAACTTTTGTAGAGGCAATAGAAAAAAGGTGATTTCCTTTCATTTGCTTAGCCTCGTGGACAGCGCTTTTCGGAACTCAGTGGCGGACGCAGGATCTCCACAAAGAGGGTTTAAAAAACTTTTTGTAGCTAGTAGGAATTGACTCCATGACCTTAAGTAGATTAAGGGTATTCAAAACTTAATATATAGAGGTAAAAAACATATTTTACCTTATATATACAGTGTAATTTTTCGGCGAAGGGTGTTTGGGTGAACAACCTTGCGCCCCTAAATACGCCCCTGCCTGGACCTGTACTGGTATTAGACGCATGCACCAGTGAAACAGTTGCTTGCTGATTTAGACACCACTATCATAAAAAAAAAAAGAAAAAAAAAAGTTCCACTGCTGCTTGTAATTGTAGCTCTTCTGTCTCTCCGTCTATCAGTTTTAGCAGCCCTGATGTTCAATGATGAATTGCTGTAGATCAACCAACCAGTGGAGCCCGCACCCTCCATAACGGAAGTAAATGAGGGGTGACCTTTTACTAAGAATCTTTAGTATGTATAAATTGGAGAAAAAGTCTAAAATCATATATTATCTTTGGCTTTAAATTCAAAGTCATATTTCTTTCACACGGAGCATTAATAGTTCCTCATAGTCTCTTTCTTCCGGTTTATGTCAATCTATTTTTCTTTTTGGTCCGTTCTAAAAAGAAAGAATGACTCATTTCTAAATTTGAAAATAATTTAGCTTAAACTTTCAATTCTACCTTTTTAACGAGAAGCTTTTATAACCATACAAATACTCTGGACCTTATTTTTGACTTGTTTAGGACCACAAATTCAAAAAGTCTTCATTTTTTCTTAAATTTCGTGCCCAATCAAACATGTTCACATAAATTGGAACGGAGGGAGTAACAAATTACTATTCTCAGAGCTAAATCTTTTGTAGCACAGTTATACCGTATCGGGTTGCACCAAACGTAGGGGTGTTCATGGTTCGGTTTGGATTAATTTTTCACTTAAAAGAAACCAAACCAAGTAAGTCGGTTTTTCAAATATTATAACAAAACTAAACCAATTAAGTCGATTTTACTCGATTCGGTCCGATTTTTCGGTTTTTTCGGTTATTTATCGGTTTTTTCTTAAATATAAGATATACACTACCAAACACATATTCCCGCGATCATACTTTCAATGTAACACTATCAAATCAATTGCCTTTTAAGAAATTTATTATTTATCAAGATATATTGATGATAATTGAATCAAATAGTGATGAATAATTTAAGGACTCAATTTAAAATGTGTTATTTTTAACAGAAAATGGATTCTTACACTAAAGAAAAGAAAACTACCAATCAAACTAGAATGTAAAGGTAAAAAATTATATTAAAAGTGCAAACTATTACTCCCTCCATTCCAATTTATGTGAACCTGTTTGACTGGACACGGAGTTTAAGAAAAAAATGAAGACTTTTGGAATTTGTGGTCCTAAACAAGTCCAAATGGGGCCCAGAGTATTTGTGTGGTTATAAAAGCTCCTCATTAAAAAGGTAGAATTGAAAGTTTAAGCTAAATTGTTTTCAAATTTAAAAATGAGTCATTCTTTTTGGAACAGACCAAAAAGAAAATAGGTTCACATAAACTGGAACAGAGGGAGTAACATTTACCATAATTTTTTTGAAACTTTGTATAACAATATACATATATATAGGTGTAATAATAAATTTGGAATACATACTCTTATGGTCGGTTTGATTTGATTTTTTTCTGATTAAAATTGTTAATAGAGGTCAGCCATGGATATGCATTGGGAGGAAATGAGCGAGTGAGAGAAGGAGAAGAGGAATTCTCATTGAATCAAAAACTGTAATTGCAGAAGCATCTAGAATTAGAGTATTTATACATGAAACTGACTAACTAACTAACTAACTTCTTAATTTAATACTATACTAATGACAACTCATTTGCAGCTGGTCACACACCTACACCACTACAACTAACTATCAGTCTCAACAAAAATCAAAACCAAACCAAATTTGATCGGTTCTTAAAATTCAAAATCAAAACCAAATCAAACAAAAAAGTATCGATTTTTTGGTCGGTTTGATTTGATTTTCGGTTTGATTTTCAATTTTTCGAGTTTCTATGAACACCCCGACCAAAAGTAACAAGCACATCACGTAAACCGATTGCACATGAAAATTGGTGGACATGTCCATATCTCTATTGGAGACAATAATGTATATATGTCATTAGGAAAAATTCCTTCAATTTTCTTTATAACCACACGCTAGTTATAGATTGAGAAAAAGGTTTTAATTAATGGCATTATTAAGAAGATAAGTTAGTAACACGCAACATGAACTCTTTTTTCCAAAATACAATTATCTTAAAAATTGATTGTAAAGCTTGGGCTCACCCAGGGGGGATGGGCATATGATATCTAGTTAACGCGCCTATGCTATGGTGGGTACCCCCTCTTTTATTCCGTCCTTCAAACTTCAATTGAGTTTTTGGCTGAAAAACACACACACGTGACACGTGTGTGTAATAATAATAGAATATTTTGCTCTTTTTTAATTGTTTTCTTGATTACTTCAGTTTGCCTTTGCTAATACATGGGATGAACAGGAATTGCGCTTTGAATTTCATTATAGTTTGTAGGTGTGAATGATCACACAAGCTTTTTCATGTATGCGTTTAAGTTATGAATACCCTCATGTAAGGAATTTTTTTATATTATTAAGTCATCCAAAGTTTATCTTCAGGTCAACCTCCTTGAAATGAGGAAATCTTGAAAACAAAATAAAACTCTTCATGTATTACTATTAACTGCACAATAATTTAATTGGGTGGAATTCAAAAATAGCCAGATTTATAAATGGTAATTGAAAAATAGATACAGTTTCAAAAGTAATCGATTTAGCCACTTTTTATATAAAGATAAATCTAAACGAAAATGCTGTTCAAAATTCAGAAAATATACTAATATAATGTACTGGAGTTCCAGCATATTATACTAGACTTCCAGCATAATATACTGAACTTCCAGTATAATATACTGGAGTTCCAGCATAATATACTATTCCAGTATAATATGCTGGAAGTTCATACATAAGTGCTCCAATATCAAATATATTATGCTGGAACTTTCCTTATGTTGGAGTTGCAGCATAATATGCTGGAATTTCATACACATGTACACTAATCTCCAGTATATTATGCTGGAACTTTCCGTGTTGTAGCAAAATAGTGGCTATTTTTCAATAATTTTGCAAATGATATCTTTTTTTCCTCAATTAATACCAAAATCTGGCTAGCCCGTGTTATTTCACTTTATATTTTGTTATTCGTCACATAATAGTCTATTTATTATTGTTGTTGTTGTTGTTGTTGTTGTTGTTGTCGTTGTTGTTGTTGTTTGAGTTGTTGTTGTTGTTGTTGTTGAGTTGTTGTTGTTGTTGTTGTTGTTTGAGTTGTTGTTGTTGTTGTTGTTGTTATTGTTGTTCTTGTTTGAGTTGTTTGAGTTGTTGTTTTTGTTGTTTGAGTTGTTTGAGTTGTTGTTGTTGTTGTTTGAGTTGTTGTTGTTGTTGTTGACGAAACAACCAGTAGCATAGCCACCTATGCCGAGGGTGGTCAAGCTCATACCCCGCTTTTTAAAATTATACTACAAATATATGTTAAATATTATTTTATATGGCCATAAATTATATTTGAACGCCCTTAACACTGCGACCATCATGTATGGTCTATTTGATTCTTTTTTAATCTAAATTTTTCTCTAATAATTAACTCTTAAAACTTAAAATTTGTGTAGAAATAAACAAATCTTAATACTAAATTTTTTAGCTAAAAGATTATTTTTTGAATAAATTTTATAATTTAAAAGTCAAGTTCTTTAAAAATTTCTTCACATAACCTCTCTACAAACTACAAATCCTCTCGACTCTCTCTTTAATTTTGTTTTATGCTTACTTTTATTAGTAAAATTTCTAATGTTATTTTTTTTGTTATTTTATTTTTTATTTATAAAATTAATGTTCTATTAAAAGTTTTTTTAATAGTTTAACTAAATATTGCGTATGGTGGACTAAAAATTTTGGTACTCCATTCATTGACAAAACAATTATTAATTTATTTAAAATTTGAACACTCTTAACAAAAATTTTGGCTACGCCACTACAAACAACTAACATAACATATCACGACTGTAGTTGAATAATGCTCCTTCACAAGAATCAAGGATCTCGTTTTTTTTAAAGTGGATAGATTTTTGGTTCTATATTCATATTGGGACATAGTTCAATCACTTGGCTCTCAAAACGGATCGGGTGTTAAGATATGAAGCATTAAGTACAGTATTTCATAGAAACTGAAATATCAAATCGAACCAAAAATTGACTCAAATACATTGAAAATACTATCGATGTGATTTTTATATTAATTACAGCTCAAATGTACGAAAACGATAACATTATATTTGGTTTGATAAAAACGGATTAAGTTGAGCTGAAGTCAAAGGTATGATAATATATGTGCTTTGCAATTTTATATTGCAAATAAATATTTTACATTTTTCTTCTTTCGTTTTTCCTGTCGGCTTCCTTCTAAAGCCAAAGTTGATTAATTTATTAGTAAATTTTACAGGTAGTCATTAAATTTTGTGTTTATTATCTAAAAGTCATTTTTCTTTTTTTTTCTTACGTAAAAATTATTCAACTTTGTGTTTATTATTCAAAAGTCATTTTTCTTTCTTTTTGTTACACAAAAATCATTTTACTATGCTCTAGTTATCACAATAATCACTTTGATCAGATTTTACAAATCATTCACATAAAAAAACTTGTGCGTAATAAACACAAAGTTGAATGACCACCCATAAAAATTTTACTCGTAATTTATATGTCAAGGAAACAGCATATGATGATGTTATAACATTTGTACGAAACATGCACTTGAACAATAAAACTATCATTGGAATAATTATGGTTAAACAAGTTTTTCATCACTACCATGCACCGTTGTGGATTAAATTATTTTAATTATTATTTTTTTCAATGTTCTTAGAATAGTATACACAAATAGTTCATCAGCAAAGTCACCTTCTTTAATCAAAGTTTTCTCAAGATACCACATTGTGGTGCCACAATCAGTAAAGTGTTCACTTTAATATGTGCCAAATAATTATTGATTATCCGATGTGGTATTTTCAGCCGTAGAATCGAATTTGAAAAAGGTAAAACGGTAAAGGGCCAAATATATTCTTCTACTTTCAAATATTATTTACATGTACCATTCGTTATACTATTGAGTTATACAACTCCTACCGTCATACTTTGGAACAAAAATACCCCTATTTTGGATGGAATGGCACGTGACAACACCAGATTAAAATGACTCATTTTTTTTAACCAACCCGTTTTACAAAAGACCCACAACCCGAATCATATTTTTATTTTTCAGTTTTTTTAAAGAATTTTCTTTTTGTAAACTTAAAAACAATTGCAAAATATTTTTATTTTTTTAAACTGAATAGATACTGAAAAGATTTTGCAAAAACAAATTGTAAAATCTGGAAAAAATTATTTTTTTAACAAAATATTTTTTTTGTAAAAACTGTAAAAACATATTTGCAAGAACTGAAAAAAAATTTAAAAAAAATATTTTCATTTTCTGAAAAATGTGTTTTTTCATTTTTTCAATTCTTTTAATGATTTTCTTTTTTGTAAAAACTGAAAAAATAAATTTGTATAAACTGAATTTTTTTTTTGTAAAAACAGAAAAAAAATATTTTCGTTTTTTAAAAGCTGAAAAAATTATTTTCAACAAAATATTTTTATTTTTAAAAAATATTTTTTTGCATTTTTTCAGTTTTTAAATGAATTTTGTTTTGTAAAAACTTGAAAAACAAATTTGTAAAAACAGGAAAAAGATATTTTTTGTTTTCTCACAAAATATTTTTGTTTTTTAAAAATATCTGAAAAAAAAGGGGTCGAGTTGTGGGTTTTTTTAAAAAATGGATCAGGTAAAAAAAAGGAAATGAGTCGTTTTAATCTGGTGTTGTCACGTGCCACTCCATTCAAAATAGGGGTATTTTTGTTTCAAAGTATGACAGTAGGGGTATAGATAACCCAACAGTATGACGGTAGGGGTATAGATAACCCAATAGTATAACGAAGGGTACATGTAAACAATATTTGAAAGTAGAGGGGTATATTAAGCCCTTTTTCGAAGGTAAAATGAATGTGTGATTTAGCGGATTCCTTTTTTGTCCTATTACATTATTTAAAACGGAAAAGGTCCAAATATGTCTCGGTACTATATGAAATTGAGCGCATTTGTCATTCGTTAATACTTTAGCTCATATATGCCCTTACTATCACATAGTTGATCCATATATGCTCTTACCATCACATAGTTGGTCCATATATTCCCTTTCCGAAACAGAATCCGCCCTCTTTCTTTAATTATATTTAAGTGTATTACAAACAATATTTCCTTTTTATTAGTACCTTTTTTTTCTTTACCTTTCTCTTTTCTTTCTTCTTTTTTCTTTTCTTCTCTTTTTTTTTCTTTTTCTTTCTCCCATTTCTGATTTCCCCATTGATGATGCCTTCTCCATTTCCGTCACTAGTTTCACGTGATTTTATTTCTAAAAATCAAACCTACACCACCAAAAGCTTCTTAGCGAGAAGGCTCTAGTTATTCAAATTTTGAAGGTGTTGTTTTCTGTGGAGCTTCAGATCTGAAGGGAACAAGACCTTCAAAATCTAAATAACCATATCCTACTTTCATCCAATTTAAACCACCGAAAAAACTTCTTCGATAATTTTCATCTCCTTCAAGTCAGAAGAACCCGTGGGGTTTGTGATAGTAAATTTAACAAGAATTCATGAGTTTTGTCAAGTGAAATTGGTGACGAAAATGGAGAAGGCATCAGCAATGCAGGAAATTGGATATGGGAGAAAGAAAAAGGAAAAAAAAGAGAAGAAAAGAAGAAAGAAAAGAGAAATGTAAATAAAAAAAGTATTAATAAAAAGGAAATAGTGTTTGTAATACACTGTAGTACAATTAACGAAAGAGCTAATTAGTTTGGGTGAATTCCGTGACGGTAAGGATATATATGGACCAACTATGAGACGCTAAGGGCATATATGGATTAAAGTGTTAACGAAGGGCAAATATGCTCAATTTCGTATATTACAAATACATATTTGGAGCTTTTCGGTATTTAAAATTCTGAAGGAATACACTTAGTAATTTTGTAGTCCGTGCAAAAAGAAAACAGGTAACGTTACTGAGCTAAGAATTTTTGCCCTTTTGTTTTAGAGTACGATTATAAATGATTGTGTTCATAACTCGTAGATAAGCATAAGCGAGAAAGGTTCATAGTGCAGCCAATAAAGATGTGGAAGATGTAGCAAGGCTACTAAACTAGCGAGTAACAGCCAGAGGCGGATCCACGTGGAGTGACATGGGGCACGTGCATCCATGCTCCCCTTCTTAGGTTGTGCGTCACAGGGATATTTTTCGGATAAAGTACTTAACTATCCACGTGGGAACCCATGCTCAAAAGAGCATTTGGTTTAGTGGTAGCATTGTGCACCTTGACCCCTAGGTGTAATGTTCGAATCTCACTTTCCTATCTTCTATCTCTTAGCCATTTTTCTATTTCTCTTTTTCGTTCTTTTTTTTGTTCAAAACCCATGCTCTATCTTTCTTTTTTTTCTTTTTTTTTTCCATGCATTCTTCCGTTTTAAGCTTCATCATTTGATATATCCTTGAATTTAATTTTTATTTTTATTGGATTCTTTTATGTGTTTTCTTTATTCTCCTTTTTAGTTAAATCATTGAGTTTCAAAAATTATAAAAAATGAAATTAAATCATTTTGAATCTTTTCAATTTCAAGTTTCCTCATTTTTCATTACCACTCTCTATTTGATTAGTTATTTAATTTTAATATATTGAACTTAGTACTTGTAACTATAAATAATGATGTTATTATTGATAGTTTTTCAAGTTAAATTTTAGAGAACCAGATTAAACAGTGGTCGGATAGTGGTGCACTCATCCTCCTGAAATCCCGGGTAACAGCAGCAACTTTGATTATATTGAAAATACCAACTAGAAATTACAACTAAGAAAAAAATGATAATAAGAAGAAGCTGGAGGTGAGAAGCAGAAGAAGGGGATGAGATCAGAGATACAGAGGAGTGGGATGTGGGATGAGAACGGAATATTTTCATAACAATTTTTTTCCTAAGTCACTACAATACCTACGTCTACTATATATAACTAACTCCTAGCCCACATTTTTATTTAGCACTCACTACATAATCCATTAGCTTTGCAGGTGGTTGTTTCTTGCGTTTGCCTCTACCCAGATTGCCTTCATCACTTCATTACCCAATTCATTCTCAATTGCCATATCAGCTTCCAACTCATCCGCCTAGTCAGCTTCGTCGAAGATTGTATTCACAACATTACCCCATTTCCAACAAGAACTTTGTCCTCAAGGTTTAGCTCGCTGGGAGGCATAGCAGCAACGAAATCAGTCAGTTGAAGAGGTGTAATATGATTGTCAGGCCTGCCCGTACACTTCTTGAGCATGGATATATGAAAGACAGGATGTATCCTAGCCGCAGCTGGCAGCTCCAGCTTATAGGCAACATCTCCTACCCTTTTCAAGATGCGAAATGGCCCAAAATATTTTCTACCCAGCCTATGTTGCTTTTGTAGTCGCACAGAATGTTGATGATACGATTTAAGCTTCACATAGACCCACTCCTCGACTTCATATTGTAGTTCTGTTTGATATTTATCAGCCAAGGATTTCATCTGTCGTTGAGCCTTAGCTAAATTATGCTTTAGGAGTTCCAAAATTGTATCTCGCTGCACAAGGAACTTCTCCACGAGTTCACTACTGCTGCTGCCTAATATATATCGAGCAATAGTAGGTGGCTCTCGACCATAAAGAGCCTGGAAAGGGGTCATTCCTGCTGAAGTTTGTAGAGCTGTGTTGTACCAATATTCTGCCCATGGTAACATAGCCACCCAATCAGCAGGAGAATCAGCCACAAAACAACGAAGATATTGCTCTACATATTTGTTGAGCGCTTCAGATTGACCATCGGTTTGGGGATGGTACGCGGTTCTTGTTGAAATGTCAAAAATAGCAGCCTCCCACATCGGTAGTTCACTTGAGTTTGGGGGGGATTTTTCTCCTATAAAAGAAGGTCTAATGTTTAGGATTTAAATACACCTTTCATTTGCCTTCTCATCTGTTTAAGGCATTTGTATCTTCTCTTTTTAGTATTATTTCACTTGTATTTTTGGAGTGAAATAAAATATTGATTGTGTCCGAGGAGTAGGCAAAGTTGGCACAACCTCGTTAAATTTGGTGTTCCTTTTATTGTTGCTTTATTATCTTATTTATTATTTAGTGGCTGCCATATTTTTTTGGTATAGTAATTGTGACTCATTCACACTATATACATTTGGCTTCCACAACAATTGGTATCAGAGCCAAGGTACTGTCTAAGTATGCTCTGTGGATTGCAGCATAGTCTGATCTTCCACATCAGAAAAGATTTATTTTGGTAACTGAGTGAAGGTTCTGTCTGAGTATGCTCTGTGATTGTAGCTTAGTCTGATCTTCTACATCAGAAAGGAAATAATCTTGATTTGTGTCGTCAGCTATTAAATAATATTTGTGTCAAAATGGGAGACAATAAACAAGAAGAATCTACATCAAATGTCACCAATAGGTCATCATTGGCATCTTCGCTTATGACAAGAATGGTGTCAAAATGCAAAATTTGCGGTAGAAATTTTTGATGGGTCCGAAAATTTTGGGATGTGGCAAGGCGAGGTTCTAGATGTCCTTTTTCAAGAAGGGATAGTTCTGGCCATTGAAGAAAAAAAACCAAATGTTATTGGAGAAGAAGACTGGAAGATTCTCAACCATGTTGCCTGCGGTACCATTCGATCCTACCTTGCTAGAGAGCAGAAATATCCATACACAAAGAAAAATTTTGCAAGTAGATTATGGAAAGCACTGGAGGATAAATTTTTGAAGAAAAACATTCAAAATACATTGTACATGAAGAAGAGACTGTTTCACTTCACCTATGTTCCTGGTACCACGATGAATGAACATATCACCAGTTTCAATAAGTTGGTCACAGATTAGCAAAATATGGATTCAACTTATGATGATGGTAACTTGGCCTTGATGTTGTTGGCGTCACTTCCTGATGAGTATGAGCACCTTGAAACTACTCTACTCCATGGAAATGACGAAGTTTCTCTTAGAGAAGTTTGTTTGGCTTTGTACAACTATGAACAAAGAAAGCGAGAAAAACAGAAAGGCGGAGAAGGAGAAGCACTATTTGTGAGGGGTCGTCCTCAAAATCAAACGAGGACAAAGAAGGGGAGATCCAAGTCAAGATCTAGACTCAGCAAAGATGAATGTGTCTTTTATCGAGAAAAGGGACACTGGAAGAAGTACTGTCCGAAGTTGAAGAATAAGGCCAAACATAACAATGGAAAGGCCGTTATGGATTCAAATGTAGCTGATTGTGATGATTCAAACTTCTCATTAGTTACAACAGAGCCATCAACATCATCAGACATATGGTTGATGGACTCAGCTTGTAGCTATTATATGTGTCCCAACAGGGACTGGTTCGTGGAATTTCAAGAAGGAGAATATGGAGTCATCCACACAATAGACAACAGTCCTCTTACCTCATATGACATTGGTTCAATACGATTAAGGAACCATGATGGAATGATCAGAATATTAACAGATGTTCGATATGTACCGGATTTGAAGAAGAATCTCATCTCTGTGGGAGACCTAGAATCAAAAGGGTTCAAAATCATTGCAGAAAATGGAGTGATGACAATTTGGGTGTGTTGCTATGACTTGATCAGTTTCAACACCATTGTTTGTTGCTAATGCACCCATAGTGGGTGAGTTTGTAAAGACACCTTCTTTAATCAAGTTCATAGCTAACACACCCTTGTTGGGTGTTTTCTCAAGATACCACATTGTGGTGCCACAATCAGTAAAGTGTTCACTTTAATATGTGCCAAATAATTATTGATTATTCGGTGTGGTATTTTAAGCCGTAGAATCGAATTTGAAAAAGGTAAAAATGAATGTGTGGTTTAGCGGATTCCTTTTTTGTCCTATTACATTATTTAAAATTATGTAGGAATACACCTAGTAAATATTTTGTCACTTATTTAATGTAATTCCCTATTTCCTTACTAACTAATGGTTTTATTTGTCAGGTGAAGTTCATTGTATTGCAATGTTTCTTTCATCTACGCCTTCTTCTTTAACAATATCTTTTATTTTTCTTACGATTATGCACTCTGAATGTTAGGATCGAAATAAATCAGGTATCATGTGGAAGCTAGTAAAGCAAACCTTGAACGACAACAAAGGAATATCCAAATTTTGTAGTCCATGCAAAAAGAAAACAGGTAAAATTACTGACCTATGAATTTTTGCCCTTTTGTGTTAGCGTACAATTAGGGGTGTACATAGGTCGGGTTGGTTCGGATTTTACAATTACCAAACCAAATCAATTGTGTCGGATTATTAAATCTAAAGACCAAACCAAACCAATAAAACTCGGGTTTTTCACTTTCGGATTTTCTCGGATTTTCGGATTATTCGGATTTTTTCGGGTTTTTTTCCCGTAAAATTTTCGTAGAACAAAACATATAAATTATGCTCAAAATATTTCTTTAGTCCTAGTAAGATACAACTATTTAAAGTATTTTTCAAGAAAATAATACAAAATATGATATGTTATGGCATTATCCTAAAATATTCAACAATAAAGACAATAAAATTATGTA